>CM076256.1:8424279-8446779 GCA_038380765.1 Odontothrips loti | reverse complement strand
CCCCCGAGTCGGTTGGTGGGGGTACATGGCCCCTAGGGATGGTGTACCCCCGAGGGGGTACATGGCCCCCCGGGGGGTCGGGGGATGGTGTACCCCCGAGTCCATGGCCCCTAGAGTCGGTTGGTGGGGGGGGGTACATGGCCCCTAGGGATGGTGTACATGGCCCCTAGGGATGGTGTACCCCCCGGGGGTAGGCCCCTAGGGATGGTGTACCCCCCGGGGGTACATGGGGGATGGTGTACCCCACGGGAGTACATGGCCCCTAGGGATGGTGTACCCCTAGGGGGATGGTACCCCCCGGGGGTACATGGCCCCTAGGGATGGTGTACCGGGGGGCACCTCCTCCCTGGGGGTATGCCATCACTGCTACACCGGTCCACCGGCAGCCACCGGCTCTTCGCCGACCACCACACGCCGCGCGCCGCGCCGCTATTTATGCTGACGCCGGGGCCGAGCGGACCGGGGCCGACTTTATGCATTATTAATCGGCGTGTTGCTTTGTCTTGGGCGCCTCGTTAAGCCCCAGCCCTGCGCCCTAACCGCCTCCGCTTACCTGCCCCAGTCATGGCCATCGACTAATCATCGATGACGATGACTCTTACCCCGCCCATGTGTTACCCGTCCTTTCCCTCCTCCCCCCTCCCCCCTCTCCGATGCGGCGCTATTTGCGTGCCGCTGACGTCTCTCTGGCTCTGGCGGCCCGCGGCGGCTGCCTCGCGGGTCATGAGAAATTCGCACCACCTCGCGGCGCGTCTCCTCCCCGCCGACGCTATGAGAAATTCGCTCGGCGGCGCGCCTTTGCGATCGAAGGCGTGGGAGAGTTTGTTCAATATTCAGCCACCCGAAGCCAGCGAGGTGCTCAGGCAGGCGACAGCGAGGGGGTGGGGTGGGGGGAGGTTACGGAGGAACCAATCAGGAAGCACCTGAGGCGGACCTGTTGTTCCGTCGCCTTAACGCAGAAACACGGTTCCCGGGTTCAACTACCGGCTGTGTCCACTTGACATCCACCCCCCCCCCCCTCCTCCTCCTCCCTCGCCTTCCCCTCCCCCGCTGCTGCACGGCACAGCACAACGAATTCGTACCTGACCTCGTCTCGTCATATGTCATCTCCTCTCTCTCTCTCTCTCTCTCTCTCTCTCTCTCTCTCTCTCTCTCTCTCTCTCTCTCTCTCTCTCTCTCTCTCCTCTCCTCCCCCTGCCCCTTCCCTCTTCCTCTTTCTCCCCCTCTCTTTATCCTGCTCTCTCTCCCTCTCTCTCTCCTCCTCTCTCTCTCTCTCTCTCCTCTCTCCTCTCTCTCTGTCTTCCCGCATAACACAGGTCAGGGGAGTGGCGTGGGGCTGTTTTGCTGGGTACGTCTGCGCCACTCCGCCACTGCCAGCCGCGTCTCTGTTGTGAGTCTGAGGCGCACACACACACACACACGCACGCACGCACGCGCACACGCACACGTGTAACAGAGTGCATCATCTATTTCTGCCCCTGGCCTGGTCTGTGGTCCGGCGGGCGGCGGGGGACTACGCGGCTCCCGACGGCCACGTCGTGTTCGGCAGGTCGGCCTCGGCAGACCGCAGCCCCCGCCGCGCACAGAGAGGCCGTGCTTGCCTCTGAGGAGCGCACACTCTCCTGGGGGGGGGGGGGGGGGGGGAGCGCACTGCTCCCCTACTGCAGGCTTATCTCCGTGAGAAAAAAAAACGAGAGAGAAAACACTGGCAGAACGCCGCGCGGCGGCTGTTCAGCGCAGCCGAGAATAGAGGTTTCCAATGGGACTTGGAAACGGAAGCCGAGGAACAAAAACACTTCCAGACCGGAAACTCTCGACGACAGGTATGAGAAACATAGATCGCGTGTTTGAGTGAATTTGAAGGTGAGATCCCATATTTGACGCGGCCCTCCTGCATCGGTATTTCTCATACCTATGCTGTCGGGCCTTTCCGGTCTGGAAATGTTTTTGTTCTTCAGCTTCCGCCTCCAAGCCTCATTGGAAACCTCTATTCACTCCTGTAGTCCTACAGCTCGCCTCGGCCCCGGCGATGCGGCCCGGCCTCCCGACAGTGCACATCTCGAGCTTCCTGCCAAGTGTTGCCCCCGGAATTGACGGCAGGATGACAAGGAGCAGATACAGCACAGCAGCACAGGAGCGGCGGGGGGGGGGGGGGGGTTCGGAGCAAGGCGGGGAGCAAGGGGGGGGGGGGATCGAGGCCGGCCTCAGACCGCTCCGCACCGCATCCCGGGCCGAGGCTCGGCGGGCGGGTTCTGACGGTGCACAGACAATTACGCCCTCCGTACCACTTCCCTTCTTCCGCGAGGGGGCTGGTGGGGAGGGGTGCGTAATATCTGAGGGGTCGACGATGACGGCGGATCCTCAGAGCGGGCGGTCGGTCCGCCAACTAGTGGGCCATCTTCGTCTGGCCCCGGATGGTCCCGGACCCCGAGCCGGCCATAAAGCGCCCCTCAGTCTGTGTGTGTCTGTGTGTGTGTGTGTGTGTGAACAATTACGGTAATGGTGAAACTTGGCCTGACAATAACCCCGTGCGTCTCAGAGGAGTGCGACCTCCGACCTGCGCGGGCACCGAGCGCTACCTGTCTGTCTGTCCGTCTGTCTGCCTGTCCGCGAGTCTCTCCACGCCCACTCGGAGGTCCATACCCCGTGCTCGAGCGATACCTGTCTGTCTGCCTGTCCGTGAGTCTCTTCCACGCCCCCTCGAGGTCAATGCACCGTGCTCGAGCGCGCGCCTTATGCAAATGTCCGCACGCCGCGCGGTACTCTCGCGGTAATCGTCGGACGCCGGCCGTCAATTTGGAGCGGCGCTATCAGTTTCACTGGATAGGGGGACCTTTGATCCCTGCGGCTTATCCTTCATCTGCTCTCACTCTGACTCTCTCACTCTCTCTGTCTCTCCCTCTCCCTCTCAGTCTCCCCCCCCCCTCTCTCTCTCTCTCTCTCTCTCTCTCTCTCTCTCTCTCTCTCTCTCTCTCTCTCTCTCTCCGCTCCTACCGAGACGACGGTTCATGTCAGACGTCGGCCAGCCAACCCTGGCCTCCCCTGCGCGTAGCCCGAGCGGAAATCAATTAAACGGAATACGATAAAACCGGGAATGAGAAATCCCAATTTCTTGCAAGGGTCCATCACCCTCAGCGAGGGAAAGGGGGGGGGGGGGGGCTGGCAGGTCGCCAGACACGCGTTCGGGTAGTTTGAAATCATCCCAGCGTCGCACACCTCTGACAGAACCCCCACCTGCAGTCAGAAAATCACAACTGAGGTGCAAGTATTTGAACCCCGGCCAGAAACCCCGGATCCATCTGAGAAAAAAAATGCGTGGAGAAAAAGAAAAAAGATCCGAAACGTTGCCATCGGTGAATCTGCAAATATTTTCGATGTCTGCTTCAAGTACTACAGAAGGTAGGTAGGGGGTTCGCTGACCCCCGGCACGCCACGAACACCGCGGTCGAAGCCGAGGCCAGGTCTACAACGATCCCTATCCCGGCCCACCTCGGGCTGTCGTGCAGCTAAGAGATGGCGAAAGAAACACAGCGTCGTAAACTGGGGTCCCAGCGGCCAGATACAGGAAGGAGAGAGGGGGAGAGAGATAGAGAGAGAGAGAGAGAGAGAGAGAGAGAGAGAGAGAGAGAGAGAGAGAGAGAGAGAGAGAGAGAGAGAGAGAGAGAGAGAGAGAGAGAGAGAGAGAGACGGAGAGAGAGAGAGACGGAGAGAGAGAGAGAGAGAGACGAGAGAGAGAGAGACGGAGAGAGAGAGAGACGGAGAGAGAGAGAGAGAGACGGAGAGAGAGAGAGAGAGAGAGAGGAGAGAGAGAGAGAGAGAGAGGGAGGAACCGAGGTACACTAGCTCGCACAGCGCGGTTTTCTCACAGGACAATCTGCCCCACTATGTCACCATCCCCACCCGTGCGTGCTTCGTACACCCCGCCGCTGCTGTTGTCTTCGAGGTTTTTGTCTCTCTCTCATTCAATCTCCCTTCTGCTCGCTCTATCTCCCTCTCTCTCTCTCTCTCTCTCTCTCTCTTCCTCCGCCTCGGCCGCTTCAGTGCTCCTATTCTTCATGCGCTTCTTCTAGGCCGCAGGCACCGCACCACGGCGATCGTGTCCTCCATCGTCCTCGCCGTCGTCCCCTTCATCGGCGGCGCCTTCCTCTCTTCCTCTCCACCAGGACGCCGCTCTGCTTCTTTTCGTCCGGGACGTGAACCGCTTCTGCCTACGTGTATCTGTTCGAAATGCTTACCCCGGAAAATATGCGCGCCTTCCCCACTCGTGTCGATGTATTTCAATTTTGCACAAAGCAAAGTTGCGAGGAGTTGTTGACCCGACGGGCTCTACAGAGGCCGCGGCCCGCAACGCCGTGGTGTATATAGTCAACAGAATGCGCTGCTGGGGGGGAGAAGGGACTGGGGGCGTTACCCTTCAACCACTCTTTACGAACCCGAGGAGGTATCTTGGGAGGGGGGGGGGGAGGGGTAGCTTCCCAACAACGGAAGCAACACTACTCTCCAGCGAACTGCTGCTGGTCACGGGAAGGGAGAGAGAGAGACAGACAGAGACAGTCCGTCGCCAACAGACAAAGACAGGGATAGTTGCTGGGTTTGGTCCAGGCCGTCGTCCCGCAGGGGTTTGATTTTCGTGCACCGCGGAGAGACAGGGAAAACTTTGGTAAGACTTTGTGCGTGTGCGACCGCAAGGGGGGGGGGGGGAGGAGGAGGGGAAGGGGGGACGCGCAGACCAGACGGTTGGAAGGAATTAACAAATAAGTCGGGACGCGACAGTGTCGAGATGATCTGCAGTCATAGGCCTGGCCTTGAAGCCGCGCGCTGATTGGCCAGTCGGGGTCACGTGACGACACAAAACGACGCTCCTGATTGGTCCGCACGCGGGCCGGCCCAAGGGCAAGGCGCGGCGAGATTTAATTGGAGTAATCATCGTTTTTGTCCGGGGAAGATAGAAAGTCTGGATGTAGTCTGGAAATAACGCGAATCGGGGGCGTTTCCACAATAAAAACTCGGCTCGCCAGCTCCGCGGCGCCCTGCCCTGTCCTGCCCCGCCCTGCCCTGCCCCGCCCTGCCCTGCCCTGCCCTGCCCTGCCGTGCCCTGCCCTGCCCTGCCCTGCCCCGCCCCGCCCTGCCCTGCCCTGCCCTGCCCTGCCCTGCCCTGCCCTGCCCTGCCCCGCCCTGCCCTGCCGTGCCCTGCCCTGCCCCGCCCTACCCTGCCCTGCCCCGCCCTGCCCTGCCCTGCCCTGCCCTGCCCTGCCCTGCCCCCGTCCCGACGTCGACCTTGCGCTGTTTTTCTCTCCATCGGCACGGCACCGGCCGGAAGCAGCCGAAATCTTTACGGCCGCAGTTTTATATCACAGCGGCGTCCGGGGCCGGTGACGTGGCTGAGCGGCGTGGCTGTGAGATGCAGGCCAGGGTTTGTTTAAAAAAATGGCGGGGGGTGGCAGAAAGAGAGGGACAGAGGGGTGAGGGGGCAGAGAGAGAGAGAGAGAGAGAGAGAGAGAGAGAGAGAGAGAGAGAGAGAGAGAGAGAGAGAGAGAGAGAGAGAGAGAGAGAGAGAGAGAGAGAGAGAGAGAGAGAGAGAGAGAGAGAGAGAGAGAGAGAGAGAGAGAGAGAGAGAGAGAGAGAGAGAGAGAGAGAGAGAGAGAGAGAGAGAGAGAGAGAGAGAGAGAGAGAGAGAGAGAGAGGGGGGGGGGGGGGGTCAAGGCGGAGGCTGTAAGGTCGAACGGTTGATGTGCCTAGCCCATCGCTTCCACTCGCCGCCGCTTGCAGTGCCACCAGCACGGCCTACCACGGCCTCACGGCCCCCGGCTCTCGCTTGCTGGCTGTGATTCATACAAACTCGGGCAAACGTTATTCATAAATTCATTCCTTGTGCTCCGCGGTGGGGGCCTTGTGGGAGCCGGGGACACTGGAGGAGGCCGCGGGGTGCTCGGCGGCCCCCTCCATGCGAACCAGAAAGGAATACACACACACACACACACACACACATGTCTGCTGTTGGGGCACTAAGTGCGTGTGGAAGGGGTAGGCACAGCGAGGGGGTGCCCTGAGAGAGCAGAGAGAGGCTCTTCGTGAGGGGAGGGGAGGGTGTAATACTGGGGGGCAGGGGGCGGGGGGGGGGGGCGTAGTCACCGGGGCTGGTGTTGTGCAGCCAGTGAGACAGCACACAGCCAGCCAGGCGACACCGTGTTATAAGTGCTCCTCTGTCCGAGGAGAGGGGGAGGGAGGGAGGGAGAGAGAAAGAGAGAAAGAGAGAGAAAGAGAGAGAGAGAGAGAGAGAGAGAGAGAGAGAGAGAGAGAGAGAGAGAGAGAGAGAGAGAGAGAGAGAGAGAGAGAGGAGTATCATCCCTGGAGTGAAGACCTGTTGACCCCAACCTCGACTGTATGAACACCATCCTCCCCGACGAGGCAAGCACAAGATGTATCAACAACATGGAGTGTCCCGAGCCCCACCCAGAAGAAAGTGAAAAAGAAAATTAAAAAGAAAATAATTCGGGCAGTGTAGTCCCTGTGAGCAGTCGAGCTTAGCTTGCCCCCGGTACAGCAGCTTCTCTATGTGGCCGCAGCGGACAGGGTTCCCCGAGGGGGGGGGGGGGGGCGGAGGAGGGGGGGAGACAAGCCCGCGGCCCGGCCCTGTACGGCCTCGGCCCGACACCAAGTTTGTGTGTTGTCTCACATGTTGGCGACAGGCAGCGCCACCACAGTAACACCGCCCTGTCTGAAGTGCACGTGTAGCGGGAGCGGGCGCCGCGCGAAATGAATACCAAAGTGAATCCGGCGTCACCGGTCCGTGGGCGCCAGGGGCGGGACAACAGAGACCGCCCCACTCCACCCGTCAGCCCCCTCTCCGCACTACTTTGTCTTCGGACGAATATTCGAACACGTCATATTGCAGTCGGGCGGGGAACGTCCGACTGCCACTTCCGGTCGGAGACTTGCTGACACGGGTTCGCTTCCGGGGCAGAGAGAGAGAGAGAGAGAGAGAGAGAGAGAGAGAGAGAGAGAGAGAGAGAGAGAGAGAGAGAAGAGAGGGGGGGAGAGAGAGAGGGGCACGGCAGCAGCTTGGCATACGGCTGTGTCAGCGATAGGCCCAGTAGGCCCGTGCGTAGGCGGGGCGTGGGCGTGACGGCATGTCCTTAATACGTAACACCACACACACACACACACACACACACACACACACACACACACACACACACACACACACACAACCTCTTTGAGAGAATATTGAAATTTTTCTCCGGTCCACAGCGAAAAATGATTCACAAAAATTTGGTGTTGACTTGTTGGGCGTATGTTCGGGACCTCTCCGAGGATCTCCCACGAACCCCCTCGGTATCTGCCGCTGTAACGAGTGCTGATAACAGTGTGGGGGTGACCACCCCCGAACGCTGCGCACTTGTGAAATATTATCATAAACCTTGAATATTTATTATGGCCGTATCCGTGGCCGCGCGGCAGCCGACGCGGCGATGGACGTCTGAAAGTTATATCCGAAGGCAGAAGAACTTACTGTGAGGGCCATCAACAATAGATCAATGATTGAGGGGGGGGGGGGGGAGAGCCTCCGCTAGCCTCGCACAGGGCCGCACCCCAGCGGGGATGTTTTGAAGGCGTTGTGTGAGAGGGAGAGGGAGAGGGATACGCTACGCCCTGGGGAATGTATCTGATATATTGGCGAGGACGGACGTGGGGGACAGGCCGTATTTATGCGAGGACGGGGCCAGGTGTTAGATGCTAAACCAGCCCCCCCCCCCCGCAGCCGCGTCAGCTTTCGCCAAAATATCTATTACACTCCTGAGGTTTTGTTTAGTGATCCCAAGCCGGAGGGGCCGGGCCGGTTCGAGGGGGCCCCAAAGGGGTTGGGGGGGGGGGGGGGGAGGGGGGCCGGTGAGCACGTACGGCAAAAAATACGTCCCCGTCGACGGCGTCCTTACAATCCCCCGGCGCGGCGCCCCGCCGGACGTTGAGCATACATTGTGCTGGGAAGAAGCTAGCGGTGGTGTGCGGCGGTGAAAGCCGTGAGGCGCGGAACGGGTGAAAGCGGTTTTAGGAATTTTTGACAACAAAAAAAAAAAAAGGATTTGCGTGGCAATATTTTATGTAAAAAAATAAAAATTGTTAGACTCAGCTTGGCGCCGAGATGCCAAAAATGGGGTCACTTGAATTTCTGTGATGGAAAATTCTGGGGGATTGAGTTCTTTTGAACAGGGGGAGATTTTGAACTTTTTAAAATTGGGATCGATATAACGGAGCAATACGATGAAAATAAGCTATCGTGGAACCCTCTATCTCTTATACACAGGCAGATACGAAAATTGTACGTTCTAGAGTATGAAAGCTTCTAGAAAAAAGGCCGAAAAAAGCTTGTAACTCCCAAACGGTAAGAGATACAGCAAAATAGACGAAATTTGAGTCTTCGGGTGTTAATTTAGGGTGTTTTACTACGGGTAAAATACTTTTGTTCAAATTTTGATTTTGTTTAAATACCACAACAGCCCAAATTGGTCCAAATTTCAGAAGCATTTCGGCAGGGTCAACTATCATCCGATTTTTGGTGCGGTTTTAACGAAAGTCTCACAAAAAAAGCTTGCGGTAACTACAATTTTCAAAAAATATTTTTTTTTGGACCGCCCTAGGCCGAGCTGTTCTGCTGCGGCTTTGGTACTCATCCCATTCGGGACCCTTCTTTTGTTTGCGTTGCAAAATAATATCCTTTTCCATGCTCCCCGTTTTCCTCCGTATATTTTTTTTTCATCTTTGCTTTGCTCCGCAACATCTTCCTTGCTCTTCTTTCTTCTTTTTTTTTTATTCGCGGCAGTGAAAGGCGCGGCGAAAGGCGAAGGGCGGTGCCGCCGCAAATCCGTGTGAATCCGAGGTGGCGATGCCTTTGCCAGGCTCGGGAGCTCCCCGCTCTGCACACGATGCAGCGACGCCTTCTTATTGAATTTGGGCCTCGACGTTACGGTCGGACACGGTCCCCCCCCCCCCCCCCCCACCCCTCTCTCTCTCTCTCTCTCTCTCTCTCTCTCTCTCTCTCTCTCTCTCTCTCTCTCTCTCTCTCTCTCTCTCTCTCTCTCTCGCTCACATGGCTGCTCCCCGCCCTCCTTGTCCCCGCTGGCACCATTCACATTGCTTCCGGTTAAGCGAGCCCGATCAGAAGACAAGGCCAGATGCCCGGCAGCGCGGAGCATGACGCCTGCTGGGTAGGCCAGCCCGCTCGACACGCGTGCAGTGCAGAGGTCAGGATTGCCTACCCACCAGGCGCCATCATCGCCGAGAATGTCACGTGACCCACATCTTTGGAAGCCTAGGGCGGCCACTCGAGTCGAACCCCGGCCGTAAACGTAACTGCAGCCTCTTCAGCTCTCCTCCTCGCCCGCGGAAATAGAGTACTCCGGAGAAGCCCGAAACGGAAGTAGAAGAAGCCGCGTAGAACGAATAAGAAGAGCGACAGGTGAAGGATGAGAAATCGCGTCGTTTCTCCGCGTGATGCACTCGCGATTTCTCATACTCCCCCCTGCCTCCTTCTTGTTCTTCTTCATCTCCTTCGTTATACGACATCTCACTTCCGTTTCGGGCTTCTCCGGAGTACTCAATTGGGCGAACGATCATAGCTCTTTCCAGCCAGCGCACGCAGGAACGCGCCAACGCGGGAGGAGGGGGCCCTGCCCGGGCAGGAGCGGGCTGCTAAATTGAGTGCCGACACGTCAACTCAAGTGAGCAGCACCGGCAGAGCTCTTGTTCCGGCACAACAAGGGGGCCGTGCAGAGCGTTTTGTTGTTGTTGTTGTTGTTGTTGTTATTGTCCGCTGTCGGTGCACACAATGCATACGCTGAAAGGGCACAGCGCGCGGCATCAGCGCACGCCAAAACGGGGCTGCCTCTCTCTCTCTCTGTCTCTCTCCCTCTCTATCTTTCTCTCTCTCTCTTTCTCTCATCCGCCTCGCGCCATTCGAGCCTCGCGTCTCTCTCACTCACATCCTATCTCTCTTCTTTTCTCATCCTCTTTCTCCATATCTTCCTCCCTTTCTGACCGAGCCGCCGCTAGCAGCCCCTCCCCGGCGAATGTTTGGTCCGCCCACCGCACCACCCCACACCGAACGGGTATCTTCAGATATTTATAAATGGCTTCCCGGTAAAACAAAGGCCAGACGTTACGATAGCCAACCGGCTCCTAACTGCGGTTTGTTAAAAATTGAAAAGGGTGGAGGTACAGCTGCTGTTCGTGGTACCCGGTGGTTACCCGTTGTACCCGAGGTACCCGACCGCGGTAGTCTTGCTCGACCCTCATCCATATTTAACGCTTATGTTAAGTTCGCGGGGGTGGGAGGGGGGCTCTGAAGTGCACGGAGCGAACACAAGACAAAGACGAGGCGGGAAGAAAAAAAAATTGTCAGCAGGCGCAGCGTTTTAGCAGGCGGTGGTCCGAGGGCTAAGGCGCAGCTCCCTCCCGCCCGAGCTGTCTCTCTTCAGGTGCCGGAGCGCAACGGGGCTTACTCGGGGGGAAATCCTCCCCAACCCCCAACCCCAGCATCCCCCCTGAGGGTGACTAGAGCACGGCACGGCGAGACCCTCCAAATCCCACCCCTAAAGGCCGACCTTAGCAGGGGGTACCCGCAAAGGTACCCGATGTGTGCACAGCTTGCAACACGCTGCAATACCTACACACACACACACACACACACACACACACACACACACACACACACACACACACAGTATAGGTTGGCGTAACAAAAACTGGCACCTGGCACATCTTTTTCTCTCAGAAAAATTTAGACTGAATAATTTCAGTGTTTGGTTGAGTGTATTTTCGTTGAAGTTGCTATTTTTAGTGTGTCCAGCTGTCTGACTCATATTATATACCCGGCCGAGCCTACGTCTCTCTCACACTTCCGTTTGGGGCGGAGGTAGCAGAGAGAGAACACTAAAACCATTGGGGCGGTCCGGGCTGTGCCTCCGCCAAAAGCTTGGGAGGGACAGAGGGAGGAGGGGGAGGGGGTAAAAGGACAGGAGAGAGCGAGAGAGAGAAAAGAGAGGAGGTGATGAATCATCCAGTTTGTGCCAAACTTGTTGGGAAAATGAGCCACAGACGGGGCGGGCCCGGCGTCGCCTCTCGCGGCGGAACAGAGTTGCCGGGATGCAAATAAAGCACAAAAGTCGCGGAGGTGTCGCGCTCCCGCGGGCCTCTGGGCTCCAGGCTCCGGGCTCCAGGCTCTGGGCTCCAGGCTCCGGGCTCCATAGGCCTTGCTCCGGGTCGGATTCATTGAATGATGAGGCCGAGAACACTCAGTCACATCAGCAGCAGAGTAGCTCCCTCTTTATGACTGTGTGCGTTTTCTTTTTTTTTTTCTTCTTCTTCTTTTTTTGCTCCATAGCTCCATAGCTCCTGAGGGGGTGTACTTGGCGTGACTTTGCGGTGGTGACGGGGGCGTAGTTTTCTATTTTTGTTTTTCGCGTTAATTACTTACGGACAGAAAGATGAAAGGCCGCGCCGCAAGCACACCTCATTATCTCAATACAGTTTGTGGGTCCCGATGACGCTGGGCTGCATTTGGAGCCTAACCCCCCCCCCTCCCTCCCCACGTCCTCCCCCCTCCGCCCCCCAAATAAAAGAAATTAGAGCAGCCGCGTGGAATTGCAATTGAGATAACAAGACGAACCCATCACGATTCTCGCACGCCGCTGTGCCCGCCATCATCGGATTATACCGAGATGGAACCGGAAGCCGCTGCCGGCCGCCGGTCGGGCGGCGCGGCGCAGCGAGTATATCAAATCTCAATCTGAATATGGGGAGAGAGAAACTGTTGGCGCGCCATTGCACATGGCGGCACACAACTGCGTGCATCGTGTAGTGCGCCTCCCCCGTGAGCAGGCGGGGCTGCCAGCACGGGGGAGGGGGAAATAACAAAGGGAAAAAATGTCCCGAAATCATCGACCGTGTTTGTCGTAATTTTCCCCCTCGACGGAGGCGTGGGCAGAAGCGTTCGAGGTGACCTTGTTGTGTAGTTATTCCTGTAGTACCGGAGCCTCTGAGGGGGTGGTGGGGTCCTCACCAAGGCCGAAACCCCCCGAGCCCTCCACTCTCTCTCTCTCTCTCTCTCTCTCTCTCTCTCTCTCTCTCTCTCTCCTCTATCTATATCTATCTCTCTCCCTCCCTCTCTCATCTCAAAGCACAAGGCAGTGCTGCCGGGCGAAGCCTTCTCTCGCCCTTGTTTCTGCCGGCATCGACATATCAAAGCGCGCCCCTCGGCAGCAGGCGGTGCCCCGGCAGTGCTGCCACCTTCACGGCAGCAGCGCCAACTACCAAACCTCACTGCACGCGAGTGTCTCTCGGAACGAGGGAACCGCAGCGGTGCAAGCTAAGCGCTGTGGGAGCGATTAGGAAGACCAAGCTTCCAAAAGAATATCCAAGTGTAAAATTATTGCAGCCTGGAAATTAACTGTGTGTTCCATATAGTCAGAACTATCTTTGTTACAACAAAAATCAAGGTTTCATAAAATACGCACTCCTTTTGAAAAAAAGGATCAAAGTTTTTAAAACTTTAAACTTTCAAAAAGGATCAAGCTAGAAAGAAGAAATCGCGAGAAATCGCGAAATTGCGCTCCGCACTGAGAAAAATGATTAATACAGAGCATCGAAGTGTGTTCTATCCGTACCGCATATCCGCTGCTAAGCTGTTTCGTTACTCACCCCAGAACTTTGGACCAGCTAACCAGAAACTTTGACGGTAGTGCTGATGCGGCACGGATAGAACACACTTCAATGCCCACACCTAGAATTTTGATTTCCAGTTCAAACCATTTTTCTCAGTGCGAGACATTTTGTCAGCGTGTGAAGCGACGGCAGAGGCGATGCATCGGTGACAAATATCTTTATCGCCACGCAGGGGCGGGTGGCGAGAGCGTTGAGAGAGCGAGGTGACACAGAGAGAAAAAGAGAGAGAGAGAGAGAGAGAGAGAGAGAGAGAGAGAGAGAGAGAGAGAGAGAGAGAGAGAGAGACTTACAGCGAGAAAACGCTGTCGTGGTCCCCGTCACGCCGTCTGCCATAAGGATGTCACTCTACGAAATGTTTCGTCATTTGTGCTTACTTCCTCTTTCTCTCTTTCACTCTCTCTCTTTTTCTCTCTGCCGGAGCAGCACCCAGTCTGCTGCTTCATCAAGCTCAGGAACTGGACAGTCAGCAAGAATCGCGACGCGATTCATCCACCTCTCTCTCTCCACCTCTCTCTCTCTCTCTCTCTCTCTCTCTCTCTCTCTCTCTCTCTCTCTCTCTCTCTCTCTCTCTCTCTCTCTCTCTCTCTCTCTCTCTCTCTCTCTCTCTCTCTCTCTCTCTCTCTCTCTCTCTCTCTCTCTCTCTCTCTCTCTCTCTCTCTCTCTCTCTCTCTCTCTCTCTCTCTCTCTCTCTCTCTCTCTCTCTCTCTCTCTCTCTCTCTCTCTCTCTCTCTCTCTCTCTCTCTCTCTCTCTCTCTCTCTCTCTCTCTCTCTCTCTCTCTCTCTCTCTCTCTCTCTCTCTCTCTCTCTCTCTCTTCGGATGGGTCTTCCGGCCCGGCTGGTCCCGTGTGCCCGTTTACAGGCAGTGAGTGGAGCGGCCTCCGGCCCACAGACGGCTTCTCATGTGGTGGCCGCTCTAACCGGGGCTTTGTCCCGGCCGCAGGGGACCGGACCAGACCGGGCCGGGAGCCTGACCTCCGCGCGGGCAAGGCCGGCCGGATCTGACCAGATCTGTTTGCGGACGAGGCCGGATCTGCATGTTTGTTCCCCTGGCCGCGTGCGAGAGCAAGCAAGGCAGTCCGGTCACCGTGAGAGGCTTCCTACCCTGCTCGACCCTGCTCTCCTACACTGTTAATATTATAAAGTTCAAGCCGATTGCAATAATTCGCACATGGTCATCAATTACTCAAACGAAAACTCACTCAAAACCCGAAAAACTCGGGACAATAAAGAAATAAAAGATTTTATTTTTTAACTTCATACGAAGAAAACAAATCACGAAAAAGCAAACGACCAGCAAAGAGAACTTTGCACCAAAACTTCCCCGTGTCATCGTGTACTAATTGTAGCCTCTTCTCCTTTCCAGCGACGCTGTTGCTGTTCCTGCTGCTGGTCCCCATGTGCCGGCCACAAGGTCAGTACGGCGCCGGCCACAAATCTCTCCCGTGTTTTTGTTGTTTCGCACGTCGTTCGTGCGGTTGGGTCCGCCGAGTGACAGGGCGCGCTCTGGTTATTGTGCGCGGTAAGTCGTGTAATTACTCGCATTATGCAAAACACACACCTTTCAGAGGCGTTTCTGCGATTGCGCGGTTTGATATGCAGATCGGAAATTGCGACGAATCTCCGTGCGATTCCGGCCGTGAAATGTGAGTCCCGTGGGGCCGGGCTGGGGGCGGGCCGGGGGCGGGCCGGGGGCAGGCTAGGGGCGGGCCGGGGGCGGGCTGCCATGTGTCGCGGCCTCATCCCCCTGTCATGCGAGAGCGTCCCCGCTATTGGCCGACAGAACCGGACACCCAGGAAGTGACGCCACATATGGCGCGCAGTTGAACCCGCGATAGCGGATGGACACACTCGTCCGCCGAGCAGAAAGCAATAACAGTGTCTCCATCCGCGCTTCAAAATCGGGGACTAATTTTATGTAAAAAAAGAGACCAAGACTTTTTCCTAAAAAAATCCGGCCGAATTAGAAAAAAAAAATATTCTCCAATCGGCTGAAAAAAAATTCTGATGAGATAAAAAAAAATTCTGATGAGATAAAAAAAAATACCAATCGGATTGAAAAAAAACACTACCAGCAGGGTTTTTTAAAAAGTTCCGAGCGTTTATTTGTTGATGTTGTTTTGTTTTATTCAATTTTGCGGTCCTGTTTTCCTGACCGGAACTATAACACTCTCCGGTCCGCGCTCCGTAATGCAGTGATTTCCACGCGCTCGACACGGCCTGGTGGTGGGGACAACATAAAGTTTCAAATCACTGTGGACTGGTGGCCGGGACGGGGCCAGCCGGGCCGCAGGGCGGCGGGTCACGCGTAAGGTTATGACCGTCTGCGGACGTAAAAACCTGCCCTTCAGCCGGCACACCCCCGTCCCCCCCCCCCCCCCACACACACACACTTAACCCCCCCTGCTCACCAACTTCAGTTCCCTCCCCCCACCCCAGTCGACGATATTTTTCATCGCCCGTTGGAGTGCACTGGAAGGGATGCAAGCGTGACACACTATGCAAAGGCGCAGCCACGTTGTCTCCCTCGCTCCCCACCGTCTCTGCCACTATCTCATAATCTCCCCCCCCCCCTCTCTCTCTCTCTCTCTCTCTCTCTCTCAACCAACTCGCCTCCTCTCCGAGGATTACAATATTTTGAGATTTGTTCAACATTTAACGCGCGGGGTCTAAAGAGAGAGAGGGAGAGGGAGAAAGACTTCAGCATTCCAATTGTGTGTGTGGGGGGGGGGGGGGACTGGTCCAAGAGTTGGCCAAAGGGCTGGCCGCTGGCCCCCAAGTTGGTCGGGTACCCAAAACCTTAGGCCCCGTCGGCGAGCTGTCGCAAACGGTTCGGCCTTTCATGCCACAACGTTCCTCGGGCCAGCAGTGCCAGCACCCCGCCGTACACGGAGCAAAGTGTTACTCTAGGAAGATAACAAGTATTACGTTCAAGTGTTACTCTAGGAAGATAACAAGTATTACGTTCAAGTGTTACTCTAGGTAGATAACAAGTATTACGTTCAAGTGTTACTCTAGGCTGATCACAGGGCTGGGCTTCGTTCACAGAAATAAGGAATTTGGCCAGTTTCTTCACCATCGCCGGAGCCATTCCGTCTCCAGGAGAAAACGAAACGGCAGCGTCTTTTCGCCATCGTTCTTTTTATTGTCGTGGACAATATAGCACAAGCTGTGAGCAGTGGGTGCAGCCTGCAGCCTGCAAGTATATTATGTCTCTCACTCTCCCCTCGTCGTGTGTGTTTGTGTGTCTCTCTCTCTCACTCACTCACTCTCTCTCTCTCTCTCTCTCTCTCTCTCTCTCTCTCTCTCTCTCTCTCTCTCTCTCTCTCTCTCTCCCTCTCTCTCTCCCTCTCCCTCTATCTCTATCTCTCTCTCTCCCCTCCCCCTTGTCACAGTCGCACAGCAGCCTACCTCACAAAGGAAGCTGACGATAAGACATAGTGGGGGTGTACCTGCTCCTCGCACCTGCCTTGGTACACCGTCAAAAAGAAGAGGCGCATTTAAGTTTAGAAATCTCAGAAACTTTTGTCCCGTTCCTTTAAGAACCGAATTCAGTCGACATAAATTCAAGTAAACTGCTGAGGACATTTTTAAATTATTTTTGGATTTCGACTCAAGGGCAAAGGCTTTATTGCACCGCCTTGTACGGTCACGGCGTCGGCTGCGGCCCCTCTCTCCAAACTTTTTATATTTTAAAAGAAAACCACTTTACGGATGAGGCAGGCTGTGGAGGGCTTCTCATAGAACGCCACGGAGACTCTCGGGCAAAACCATCGCACGGCCCTGGAATAAAAACAATAGCCACGAGAGCTGTGGTATTTGAACCCGGGACACTCAGCTTCTGCGCCACACCGCTGAGTCAGAGAAAGCTACAAACTCATCACTCGGTCACGACGAGGATGAAGTACTTCAAAACTTCTCTCTCTCCCTCTCTCTTTCTCTCTCCCTCCCTCTCCCTCTCGCTCGCTCTGGGATTTCTGCATTTACATGAGTTTCCACCGACTTACTTCGCGGTCCGCCTAGACGCGGAGTGCAAAATGGTGGCTTCAGAGACGGGACAGCAGCCAGCTCTCGTCACGCTCATTTACACGCGAAATGACTGTGACTGTGACGAGGAAGACGGCTGTGACGAGGACTGGATGTGACAAGGAGAAGGCTGTGACGAGGACTGGATGTGACAAGGAGAAGGCTGTGACGACGACTATGGGAGCGACGAGGAGAAGGCTGTCACGAAGACCGGGTGTGACGAGAAGGATGTGACTAGGACTGGATGTGACGAGGAGAAGGCCATGGCTAGGACCAGGTGTGACGAGGAGAAGGCTGTGACGAAGACCGGGTGTGACGAGAAGGATGTGACTAGGACTGGATGTGACGAGGAGAAGGCTATGACTAGGACCAGGTGTGACGAGGAGAAGGCTGTCACGAAGACCGGGTGTGACGAGAAGGATGTGACTAGGACTGGATGTGACGAGGAGAAGGCTATGGCTAGGACCAGGTGTGACGAGGAGAAGGCTGTGACGCGGGCAGGCGGAGAGTGCAGCTGCGGCCGCGGTGGGCCGGCCGTCAGCCTGTGGGGTAGGCCAGCCCGCCAAGCAGCCGTGTCGTGCGGTTGCCTACCCCGCTGTTTGCAGGCGCCCGCGGCCCGGCCCCGGCCGCCCAACCGTCCGGAGCAGAAGGACTCGGGGCACGGAGCAACAACTTCTCTTGTTCTCCGGGTCCTCCGGGTCCTTCAGGTCCTCCGCCCCCTCCCCCCGGGTGCGCCGAAAGTGTTAAGTGTTTGACAGACACACACGGACCGAGTGCACTAACTGCACACTGTGTTTAACTTTGAGTGCAACATGTTGGGCGAGTGAAACACACCGGCATGCCGCAGGGGCACCAATACTCACGCTAACAAAAAAAAAACACTTTCTGTTTAGAATTTTCTTTTACCAACGTCAACGTCACTTTCCTAATCAATGTCACGGAATTTCCCGATCATTGCGATACGATTGCTATGGGAAATTTGGGCGCAAAGGCGAACCAGCCAAAACAGAAGAAAAGGGGTACGGGACCACAGTCTCATAACGCAGCCGTTCGCTGGCCCCAGTAATAGCCATTACTCTTGGGCCCTTTCATTAGAAGGCGGCGAATCTCACGGCATCGCATTCCTTTTGCTTTTCCATGACGCCCATACCGACCCGGCCTCTGCGGGGGAGGGACAGAGAGAGAGAGAGAGAGAGAGAGAGAGAGAGAGAGAGAGAGAGAGAGAGAGAGAGAGAGAGAGAGAGAGAGAGAGAGCACTGAACTCTCTGAGAAAAAACACGGATACATAGGAACAATCAACAGGACTGACAATATTAGCAACATTTTTAGCCGAAAAGATCGATCAGCCGTTTTTATTTTTAAAAAAACATTCTGCACCCGTACGGTTTAGTTTCTCTCATCAATTTAGTCCGATTTTGGCGGTGTGTTATCGCGGAGCCACTGATGAGGAAGCGATAGTCGTATACTGCGAATGAGGCCCGTCCCGGTCGTTTGTTTGTTGTCCGGCCAGTGCCACTGTCAATGCTGCTGTGTCTTGCCAAGTTGGGCCACTCTCTTATCGTATCGTTTTGGAAAGTGTGCGAGAATAGAGGGAGCAGAGAGAGAGAGAGAGGGAGAGAGAGAGAGAGAGAGAGAGAGAGAGAGAGAGAGAGAGAGAGAGAGAGAGAGAGAGAGAGAGAGAGAGAGAGAGAGAGAGAGAGAGAGAGAGAGGAGAGAGAGAGAGAGAGAGAGAGAGAGAGAGAGAGAGAGAGAGAGAGAGAGAGAGAGAGAGAGAGAGAGAGAGAGAGAGAGAGAGGGAGAGAGAGAGAGAGAGAGAGAGAGAGAGAGGGAGAGAGAGAGAGCACAGAGAGAACAGAGAGGAAGCTCTCCGCATGCAACGACGCAGTCCCAGTGGACCGTCGCCAAGTTTTCTCTCCAAAGCGATGAGCGAATCACAGATACAATATCGGGGGTGGGAGGTACGTGATGGTGATGACGCGCGCGCGAGAGAGAGCGAGAGAGAGAGAGAGAGAGAGAGAGAGAGAGAGAGAGAGAGAGAGAGAGAGAGAGAGAGAGAGAGAGAGAGAGAGAGAGAGAGAGAGAGAGAGACTGTTAGGTAGGCAACCACGACCTCTGCATGCACGCATGTCGTGCGGGCTCACCTACCCTCGCACTCGCAGGCGGTCAGCGACACCCACACACACACACGCACACAAAAACACACGACGAAAGCCCGTCTTTCTCATACACCTATGAATTACAAAAATTAGCGGTGCTGACAAGCGCGCCCTTTGAGTCAGGTAAACACGTGTGCTGTAATTAGGCGAGTGTTTTCAGGTGCGCACCGCTTAGGGGGCGTGGTGAGGTGAGACGCGGGCTGCCGCGGCGCGTAAAAATGTTTATACTTTCAAATAAAATGCAACGAGTATGAGAAATGCGGGTGCTCCACATTTCACTGCGGTCCTCGCCGAGGAATTGCTCTGCAGCGAGGTGAGCGCGTACAGCCGTGGCTAGACCCGCCCGCTGCTAATTAAAATATCGCGCTGCGGTTTGGGTCTGATTTAGGAGCACGGCTTACGCCGCGCTGCGGTATGAAAATTGCAGCGACACCTTCCCAAAACAGCCCCTTCGCGTCCTTTTATCAATCGCACAAAAATAAAAACTGTCGGTGATCGTGACTATTTTTCATTGTCGGTGTGACTAAACCAAGAGGGTAACAACTTCAGAGGGTTCCGACGGACAGCGGTCGGGTAGTCCGGGTACTCTGAGGTAATCCGGGTAATCCGGGGTTATCCAAGGTAATCTGCGGTTATCCGAGGTAATCCAAAGTAATCCGGGGTAATGCGAGGTGATCCGGGGTCTCCCGAAGCAACCCTGGTAATCCGGGGTCATTCGGGGTCATCCAAGGTAATCCGGGTCCATAGAATCCAAGGTTATTCGGGGTAATCTGAGGTAATCCGGGGTAATCCGAGGTATTCCGGCGTAATCCACAGAGATCTGAGTAATCCGGGGTAATCCTGGTAGTCCGTCAGACACAGTTTTGAGGAGTTGTTCCCCCCTCGGACCAAACACACGTTGACCGCACCTCCACGTCAACTGTTTAACGGAACTGTACCGACGATGATGATATGACAAATTGGGCGGCAGGGAAACCATCCCGGCCAGTCAGTGGGCCGTAGGTGGACGGTCTCTGAGGCCTCCGCTAGGGGGCGTTCGCTATCTCGCAGCGCGCTCCCGCGCTTTAGACGCTTGCTTAATGTCGGCCAGGTTCAGGTTTCCTTATCGTTTTGCTATCGCTGTCCTTGTCGCACCCGACGCGGCGGTCGCAGCGGAGCGAGTGAGACGGTCGTCTGCCAACTCGGCTGCTGGGACCGCCATGGCCATCACCTATAAACCGAGTGCAGAGGAAGGGGAAGGGGGGGGGGGAAGAGGGAGCTGGAGATAAGCACCGAGTCTTTGCCCCCTGACCCGACCTGTCGTAATACATACGCGTGTGGAAGCTAACCCCTCCGAACCCCTGCTGCTTTCAAAGTTAGCGTTCGTGTGTGTGTGTGTATGTGTGTTTGTGTGTGTGTGTGTATGTGTGTATGTGTGTGTGTATGCGTGTATGTGTGTGTGTGTGTATGTGTGTGTGTGTGTGAGTTTGTGAGTGGACTGATGCCAAGGTTAAGGGGAGCGTGCAATTCGGTCGTAACATTCGTTGACAGATACCCCTCATCCCCATGGACCTTTCCCCCGATTCAAAAAAAAAAAAAAAAAAAAAAAAAAAAAAGATTGTACGTGCCCACATGATTATAAATTGGCGGCTTCCTCTCTTATCTGCAAACACACGGCCCTTATCAGCAAACAGAGTCAGAGACCGATTTTCGCTTTGAAGATGGGGGAGAGAATGTTTGCGGGACGTGGATCGAGCAGCGTAATCGGGTCATTCTTTATTCACCCCCTTCCCCCTCCCCCCTCTCTCTCTCTCTCTCTCTCTCTCTCTCTCTCTATCTCTCTTTCTCTCTCTCTCTCTCTCTCTCTCTCTTTCTCTATCTCTCTTTCTCTCTCTCTCTCTCTCTCTCTCTATCTCTCTCTATCTCTCTCTCTCTCTATCTCTCTTTCTCTCTCTTTCTCTCTTTCTCTCTTTCTCTCTCTCTCTCTCTCTCTGTGTCCCTGTGCCTTGTTAGACTGCAGCTGATTCGCGTTACTCCTTTTTCCCTTTTATTTTTAATAATGTGACACACACACACACACACACGCACTGCTCACGCACTTTCCCGGCGGGGTCCGAGTGATTTAGCTCGGCACCTGACGCGGTCCGCTTCGGGTTACGGCCGTGCAGCGGTGCCGGGCAGCGCCCCGTAAAACCCTGTTAACTTGATCGGGGTGCTACGGGCAGCGGACGTGAACACAGGGGCGGGTCGGCTGGGCCGCTGCCGCCCCCGCTGCCGCCACCGCTGCTGCTGATTATAATTCGGGTGCCAGGCTCGTTTCACTACCACGGGGGAGGAGATGAAGCAGTTAACCGTCTCTTCAGACCGCCGCTGTCCTGCTCTGCCCTGCCGTCCCGGGACAAGCCGAGGCCGTCCGGGGCCCCGCAGGCCGCGCACCCCCAAGGCCTCAAGTGGACCTAAGCGCCCCCCGGGGGGTCGGTGCGCCCCCCCCCCCTCCCTCCCCCGGACTGGACAGCCCTGGGCAGCACTGCTGGGAGGCTAAGGCTCTGCCTGCCAACGGCTGAGGGACTCGATGCCCGTCGCCATGCCATCGGGCTGAGCCGACACTCTGTCTCTCTCCCTCTCTCTCCCCCCCCCTCTCTGTCTCTCTCCCTGACTCCCTCACTGTGTGTGTGCCTCTCCCTCTCTCTCTCTCTCTCTCTCTCTCTCTCTCTCTCTCTCTCTCTCTCTCTCTCTCTCTCTCTCTCTCTCTCTCTCTTAAAGTTTACAAGAAAATTCAGTTGAATTTAAAAGTATGTTTTTTTCCTCACAAAAATTTACATTTTTACTTGTAGTGACCGCTGGAAACGTCGACGTAAGCCTCCATATTTAGAGCATTGCTGCCCGCCCACTCCATAACAAATGCGACCGCTACCGGCGGGGGGGAAAGGGGGGGGGCGGAGTCCGATAGACATGGAGCGGCGACGCGGTGCGGGGAGGGGGGGTGGACGCCGAATTACATTTATGTCCGCGGAGCCAGGGAAAGGGAGACAGAGAGACAGAGAGAAACAGAGAGAGAGAGAGAGAGAGAGACAGACAGACAGAGAGAGAGAGAGAGAGAGAGAGAGAGAGAGAGAGAGAGAGAGAGAGAGAGAGCTGCAATATGTGTCGCGCGTGTCGCGCTGCTGTCTGCGCTGACAGAGTGCACCGCCGCCGCCGAATCGCGGACGCTTGTAATGAACCCAATCGTCGCAGCACCATATGCGGCGTTCGTCCGTGCGTGCGTGTGTGCGTGTGTGAGTGTGTACGTGTGTGAGTGTGTGCGTGTGTGTGTGCGTGTGGGTGTGTGTGCGAGTGTGTGCGTGTGTGAATGTGTACGTGTGTGTGAGTGTGTTCGTGTGTGTGAGTGTGTGCGTGTGTGTGTGCGTGTGTGTGTGCGCGCACGACGACATGTGGTCATCAAATGACAGCGCAACGGAAGAAGCGGGGTGGACATCATCGTGAATTGTTTTATACCTCGGTCCCCCCCAAACCTGAAATGGTTGTGATGGCGCTCGGAATCCCGCTAGGGTGGGGTGGCGCTAGCGACGGGGATTTAGGCCAACACCTGTAGAGGACGCAGGGGGGGGGGGGGCTCTTTATA
>CM076256.1:8226779-8419279 GCA_038380765.1 Odontothrips loti | reverse complement strand
GGTGCTGCCGGATAATGCGCTGTTAAGGGCCGTAACGGGCCAATAGCTTGAGGGAGACATGTGTGTGTGTGTGTGTGTGTGTGTGTGTGTGCGTGTGTATGTGGTCAAGCATGAGAGAGAGGGGGAGGAGGGGGGGGGGGGGTTCTTCCCTCAGAACAGCCAGGTATCCAATCGAGCAAAGCTTCGACAACTGGCTGTCTTAACTTGGCGAGGCTAGTTACGTACGGGGTTTAAATACTTACCCACCGCGGGTCCGAATACCCGCTTCGGCGTATGGGTTCAAATACCAGCTCTCGCGCGCGGGTTCAAATACCAGCTTCCACCGCGGGTTCAAATACCAGCTCCCGACGCGGGTTCAATTGCCAGCTTTCACTGGCGGGTTCAAATACCAGCTTCCGCCGCGGTTTCAAATACTAGCCCTCGCGCGCGGGTTCAAATACCAGCCCTCGCGCGTGGTTTCAAATACCAGCTTCCGCCGCGGGTTCCAGTACCACCCCCCGCGCGTGGGTTCAAATACCGAGGCCGGGTCTGCTTGCCCCTCCGAGACGATTCTATGCCGCACTACTGCCGCTGCAGGGCCTCTTTACTGGGGGAGATGGCGTGGCTGCGATACAGCGGGGGATGAATGCGACGCGGGGCGTGGCCGGGGCGCGTGGCGGCGCGTGCCGGGCGCGTGCCGCCGTGGTGCCACTCAGATGGACGTGGCGATAGCGCCGCGGTACGACCGCGGCTCGCGCGCCAAATTGGGAAAAGCGGAAACGTTATCCGCAAGGCGTTGCCGCGCGGCCAATAGTGCGTCGGCTGCGTGAGATTTTATCTGCCGACAACGAGTGTCCCCCCCCCCCCCCCCCCACCTTATCACCCGGAAACAGAGTAACAGGTGATTAGAGACAGCAAAAGACCGTCTGCTAGATCGTCGTCAGTTAGAGCGTCGTCTGCTAGAGCATGCACGTCTGCTAGCCCGGCCACACAGCCACTCCCTGGCCGGCGCGCTGTCTCAAGTGTGTCAAGCCTGTGAAGTAGCCTGATAGGGATCCGAGACACTGGGACGACGCTCTCTCTCCCTCTCTCTCTCTCTCTCTCTCTCTCTCTCTCTCTCTCTCTCTCTCTCTCTCTCTCTCTCTCTCTCTCTCTCTCTCTGTCTCTCGCTCCCACTGTCCCTTCCAGTCCCTCCCTCGTCCTCCCTCTCAGTCCCTCCCACCTGCAGCCCTCTCTTCCCTCCTCTTCAGCTAGTCGGTGTTCCCGTTTGCACGCCTATTAGAGGGAGACATCTCTCTCTCTCTCTCTCTCTCTCTCTCTCTCTCACACACACACACACACAAACACACACACACACACACTCCCTTCGCTTCCCCGCACCTCCTTAACCGAGCGTCTTTTATTCCATTATCCTATTGTTTATTGTCGCTGCCTCTGTTATTGCCCCTCTCTCTCCCTCTCTCTCTCTCTCTCTCTCTCTCTCTCTCTCTCTCTCTCTCTCTCTCTGTCGCTCTCTCTCTCTCTGTCTCGCTTGCTCTGTGCCGCGGGACATGGTCGAGGTAGGTGAGACCTCTCAGTTAATTGAGGCTTATCCCGGGGCCCAGCAACCCCAAGAAAGCGTCCCCCCCCCTCCCCTTACAAAGCTCATTCCACAGTGCTTCTTTGCAGCTCGCCACGCCCAGCCACGCCAGGCCCGACTCGCTTTGCGCTCGCATTTCTATGCTGCGGTCTAAGCGGGCCACTGGGCGACCACTTTGCAGACTAGAAGCAAAGCCGCGAGCAAAGCGACCGTCGCTGAATCTCCAGCTCCCATTGACGGCGATCAAAGTAGTTTTAATGCCGAAAGTCTGAACGGGAATACTAACCCCCTTTCTGGTGAGCGTTTTACCCCTTGCAAACCGTCCTCGTCGAAAACGTTTGTATTCGTGAGAAAGACGCATAATGGAGGAAATTTTTCACTGAAAATTTACATCTTCAAATTTGTGAAGATTCGTTGTCTGATAGATGATACGAATCCTCGCTATGCTCACGGAGCGCACCAGCTCTCGGGACATCCTTCCTGACCTTCTCTCCTTCCCTCTCCTTCGCTCTGCCCCCGACATCTCCCCTCTCCCTCCCGCACGGATGTGCCGACCCGGAGCTGTGATTTGCTTTTTCCAATCCAATTATGTCAGCGATTAAGGAGTGGAAGAGCGAATTTCGCTCCCCATCGGCCAGCAGCCTTTTCCCACTCTGTCTCTCTTCCCCTCAGTCTCTTCTCCTCGCCCCGTCTCTCTCCCCCTCACTGGGATGCGTATGCGTTGAGGATGTGGTGAAAAGGAAGCGCTGAGCTAAGGGCTAACAAGGGCCTGCCGTAGTCAGCCGTCAGCCATATCCTAGGAGCACTCAGTCCAGATTGGCGAGCCGCAGGCACCGGGTTCGAATACCAGCTCTGTAATTTTCAGTACCTGCGTGGTATTTTGCTATATGGCGTGCGCGGTTTTTTTTTCCTTATAGAATTGTATTTCTCCATTGAACCGACGTGAATCCTAACGGCAACGGATTACGTGATTCCCGGAATGGAATGGATGGAAAGAAGGGGCGAAAGAAATTGGAAAGAATTATGGAATCAAGAAAGTCGTCAAACGGACAAATCCTGCAATCTTCCCCTGGTCCCCGCGAGGACCCTCCCCCCCCCCCTCCAAACAGCTCCACCCCGACACTGTCAATAATAGCCAACGAAACCGTCAAGATGATGAAAGTTTTCGCTCTCCCCCGCCCCCTTCCCCCGCCCCCTCACTCTCTCTGTCTCTGTGTCTCTGTCTCTCTCTCGCTCATTCTCGCACGCGGTCAGCCGCCTGACTTCTGAGACGACCGCTCCTTGTGCTCTCTCGCCGCATTTCAGGCTTTTCGGTGCGGCGAACCCGCGCGCTGGCGACTTGCTTGCTTTCATTTCCCATTCTCTCTCTCTCTCTCTCTCTCTCTCTCTCTCTCTCTCTCTCTCTCTCTCTCTCTCTCTCTCTCTCTCTCTCTCTCTCTCTCTCTCTCTCACACTCTCTCTCACTCTCTCTCTCTCTCTCTCTTTTACTCGCTCACTCAGCCAACCTCTTTGGTCAAGCGAGAGCAAGAGAGAGAAAGTCAAAGTGTATATAAGTGTGGTCGAACACTGTTTGGAAAGTCCGCTTCGCCTAAAGCCAGTCGGTGCGGCAACTTTTCAGACGGGGGGCCTTTCTGGGGCGCGTGGCGGCAACTACAAAACGGCCTACTCTTTTTTTCTGTTCGAGAGAGAGTGAGGTAGAGAGAGAGAGAGAGAGAGAGAGAGAGAGAGAGAGAGAGAGAGAGAGAGAGAGAGAGAGGGGGGGGGGGGGGGGGGGGGGGAGAGGGGGGGGACGCGGGTGTTAAGGAGGATTCGGCAATTTGCAGGCGCTCGGAGAGTGGGAAGAGAGCGCAAGGGGGACGGATCTGGTAGTAAGGGAGGTCCTCCGAGACGTACCAGCCTCCGCACTTTTTACAAGAGCTTTCGGGGCGACTCGTTGACAAAGTATGAATTTTAAAGGACGGAAACGCCTGGTCCCGGTGGTGCGTCCCCCCCCCCCCCCTTTCCTCCCTGCGCGTACTCGTCCCGACCTTCCCGGAGCTGCACCAAGTTCCTCATCTCCGAGAAGCCATCCTAAAGATGCCCAGCAAATGCTTTCAAAAATTTCGAAAAAATTTCTGATTGAATAAAACGTTGAGATAATTTTGAGATTGGAGGTTTTTTCACCGTTTATTCCTTCTATTTTTTTAATTGAAAGTTTTTGATTTAATCAAAATTTTTGCGATTAAAAAAATCTTGAAAACATTTCCCATACGTTTAGATTCCCTCCGACTCTTAAAAATTTTCCCGAAGACAAGTTTTTTTTTTTTTTTTGTCTTTTCTTTATCGTTCCACGTCGCGCACGGCGGCGTTGAGGTTTGTCATGGCGTGGCACGGCGTTGTCGCCGCGCGGTGTCGGAGGGCCGCCGTCCCTAATGCTTGCATTAGGCCCCGGCGCCTCTAGCACAGCCCTCCCTTAGCGCCCCCCGAGGAGCTGGTCCGGCTGGCCTGTGTGCACCACGGCGCGGCCCAGAGCCCGCGCAGCTGTCCCCTTAATAAGAGCGCGCCTTAATTAGTCGCCAACAATTAGGGGGAACCCGGGGAAACCCTCGCGTCTCCTTTTTCTCGACTGAATAATGAATGAGCTTCGTGGCCAGGTGCGACGGGGGAGAAGGGGGAGAGAGAGAGAGAGAGAGAGAGAGAGGGGGGGGGGCTGCGGGCGGGAAGCAGTTCCGGACAGGGACTGCTGCGGTGTGTGAGGTTGGTCCGGGCGTGTCGCCACGGCATATGGCTGTCGGGGGTGTCCCCAGCGGTTTGTAATGAGGGGAGAGAGGGAGAGCGAGAGGGAGTGAGACACAGAGAGTGAGGCGGAGAGCGAGAGGGAGTGAGGCACAGACAGTGAGAGCGAGAGGGAGTGAGACACAGAGAGTGAGGCGGAGAGACGCCAGGATTTGCAGCTCGCCGTGACCGTCGGACTGTAACAACGCCCCGCAAGTGGCTTTCGGCTCTCGTTCCTCAAAACGTGTGGGAAGGG
The DNA here is from genome assembly GCA_038380765.1 of Odontothrips loti. NCBI lineage: Eukaryota > Metazoa > Arthropoda > Insecta > Thysanoptera > Thripidae > Odontothrips > Odontothrips loti. Next base: position 8,414,711 of record CM076256.1, on the reverse strand, counting down.
GGAGAGAGGGGGGGGGAGAGGGGGGAGGGGTAGGAGGGGAGGGGGACGGTGGGAGGGGGGCACGAAATACCTATGCCACTATCACCATTGTCTTATCACCGGGTCCGCGGTGGGGCCGTGCGTGGTCTCTTCCTGAGAGGCAGCAGGGCTTATGACGATAGCTATAGGGGCTAGGGCGGGGGGAAAGAAAAGATAAAGGCAAAACGCAACGAGATTGGCAGTGAGAGAGAGCGAGAGAATAAGTGTGAGACAGACGGGACCGTCATCTGCGACACTCACAAGTCCCTTTCAGAAACCCTTTTCCCGCCCCGGCCGCGCCGCCACCGCCTTCCTCCGCCCGCGCTAAAACCCTCCGAAAGCCATTTGTTCGCCGCACTCACCGCCCCCGCTATCCAGCATTTCCCTCGCGTATTTTAATTTTACCGCACCCCTCATGTGTCTGGCGCCGCTCCGCCGGCCGTGTGTGTGTGTGTGTGTGTGTGTGTGTGTGTGTGTGTACACTATTGAAAGGGGGGAAAAAAGGCGGCGTGATAAAATAAAATACGCCTAAAGCGATATACCACCGCCATACGTCGGCGTTTAACATCAATGTAACAGAGTACGGCGGGGGGGGGGGGGGTAATAAGCGGTGAAAATGTCGGTGGCGATACGCGAATGTGCGCGCCGCCTTATAGAACTAATGATGGAGGGGGGGGGGGGGAAGAAAACTGGAGATTCAGAATTCGCTCCAAATTTAACGTTCTAACGTTTTCAGCGCATTATTTTCTCTCGCCCGCCCTTATTTTCCATGTTAGGCACACCCTGTCAAACATTCAGGCCGGGCGGCGCTGCTGCAGTGGTGGTGGGGGTGGGGGGAATGGGATGAGAATTTCGGAAGCAATATCTCACAGGGTGTAACGTCCGGTCAGACCAAAGCCCCCCCCCCCCCTTCCCCCGCCGGCCGTCATCTCAAGCTCCTCCCCCCCACACAATGCCCTCCGTCCTCTCTCCCCAACGCTGGCCATCCTGTTTTTCCTGATCTGTTCTCATAACACAGCATGCCGACGCGTCCCCGCCGCGCTGCTCTCGAACTGGGATGAAAGTGTGTGTGTGTGTGTGTGTGTGTGTGTGTGTGTGAGGGGGGGGGGCGACGGGGCCCCAGCATGGCTGCCTTCCTACCCCCGTCCATCACTCCCCAGAGACTGAGGTTGCGCTCGGGCGGTCTGCGCTTGCCTCCCTGTCATATAAGCAAGGCCCTCGCCCCGACCGGCTCGCCCCCCCCCCCCCCCCCGTCCCTCCACCGGAAGGGCTGGACACTTATCTGTTCGCTGCAGGACACGAGGAGGACGCGTGCGAGCGGCTTCCGGGACGGTGACGGCGCGGCGACGTGTGTGACGGCGTGGAGGTGCACTGAGCGCCCGGGGAGGTAGGCCAGCCCGCGGAGCAGGCGCGCGTTGCGGGCCGGCCTACCCAGCCGTCCGCAGGCGCTCTAGTCAGGGAGATACGCAGCACTGGGTGTGGCTGTGGCTGTACACCATACCTGTCTCCGATCGTGTTTTAGCTTCGTGGTCTGAAGGGGAAACTACCCGGGAGACCAAAGTTCGGAAGATTTTCACTATCGAAAATATCGAGTTTTCGAAAAAGTTTCCTAGGGTCGCAAAAAAAAATTAAATTTAAAAACAAACTTTTTTTTCCTCTTTTTAAAGTTTTGAACTACCGAAGGTCCTTTGAGCTGAGCCCCGGAGAGGTAAAACAAAATGGGAAAGTTCCACAGTTCCCCGGCTCGCCCCCTGCAGGGGCCCTGCACTCCCTTGTCAGTGCCGCCTCCTCACTCACTTCGCTCCGGGCGCACAGCACGCCGCTGGCTTTTGTCGCTGTCTCTGTCGCACTGATTAGTGCGAGCGGCGCCCGTTTGGCAAGCGAGCGAGACAGAGATAGGTGTACTTGACGGCTATGCGAGCAGAGCGACCCGCCCCAGTGAGCCACTCAAGAGAAGAGCCTGGATAAGCGACAGCTGCGGGGGGAGCGAGAGAGAGAGAGAGAGAGAGAGAGAGAGAGAGAGAGAGAGAGAGAGAGAGAGAGAGAGAGAGAGAGAGAGAGAGAGAGAGAGAGAGAGAGAGAGAGAGAGAGAGAGAGAGAGAGAGAGAGAGAGAGAGAGAGAGAGAGAGAGAGAGAGAGAGAGAGAGAGAGAGAGAGAGAGAGAGAGAGAGAGAGAAAGCAAAAGAGAGAGAGAGAGGTGGAGTGCGGGGATGATAACGCGATGGAATAGGAAAGATGATAAGCCAAAAGCCAATGACAGCATGAGGGTCGCGGGATTCAGGTGGTGGCAGAGGGGTTGCGAAACTGTAAAGGTGTGCGAACACGCATTTGCCTCGGATAGAAAACATGTCCGACACGGATGGACAGATCGAACGAACACTAAAATGTCTTTCGCCAGAGAAATCCAAGGCGCTGCTATGTAACATGGTGTCGTCGTCTGCTGGGTGGCGGTGACGTCACGCACCCCGCGCCTCCCCGAGGGCCCCAGGACCAGTCAGGACCGCGACCCGACCACAGAGCAACCCAGATTCAAATCAGTCGGGTTCACCCGCTTGGCCCGGTCCCTTTCCTTTCCTGCCCTTCATCCGCCCCTCCCCCGTGGAATTGGCGTGCCGATCTGAAACCGATGCGCGCGCGTGTAGGGGGCATTGGACCTGCCGCGTGCGAGAGCACCTCTGCCTCTCTCTTTCTCTCTCTCTTTCTCTCTCTCTCAGTGACGCCCGGGGGCGCGGGAGTGACAGAGACGCGGTGAGCAGCCCCGGACGTCTGCATTGGCGGCGGTCTGATGGGCGACAGACGATCGGTTGGGGGATGCGGGGGGAGGGGGGGGCGGTAGAGGGAGGACTTACGTGTTGCTGTTTGGTGTTCGGAAAACACAACGACAGATTGCTGTCGGGAGTGCCGTGGGAGCAGCCCGCCCATTATCCTCCAATAATTATAATCCCATATTTATTTTCGCGGTGTTGGCGATGTCGGGGGCCTCCCGGCCGCGTGACGCGAGAATGTGTTCCTTAGCGAGTGGCAGGGGCCGGAGTCCACAAAGGCGCGGCCAACGGCGGATTTTATTGATCGGTGAAAAAGGGGGGAAAAAAAATTAATGAAATTTTCCGAGCTGGAAGTTGATAACGCGCGGCCGAAGCACTTTGTGATAAGGGCCTCCTTGTGTGGGAGGATCGTCTGTCCTTGTCGCTCCGCGGCGGCGCAGGCGCTGCAGAGCGAGAGAGACATACGCTGCGTAACACGTGAACGGCCCTTAGTACATTTCTCCCCAGTCGTGCTGCATCAACCGGCCTTAGCGCTGACTGTATCGTTCTTTCTCTCTCACTCCCCCCCCCCTCCCCAATCCACTCACCCTTTCTCCCTCTCTCTTTCTCTCTCTCTCTCTCTCTCTCTCTCTCTCTCTCTCTCTCTCTCTCTCTCTCTCTCTCTCTCTCTCTCTCTCTCTCTCTCTCTCCTTTTTTTCCCATCTTTTCCCTCCCGTTCATTTTACATACTTTCCTAATGGCGCGCCGCCAACTTCCCGCCGGATACGCCGTCTCATTTCATTGGGCGCTGTAACTACGACGGGGATTCCAGGCCAGTGCGCTCCGGCTTAGGCTCAGCACCATCACTGCTTCCCGATCTTACTCCGGTCAAAATCCTGAATTTATAAATAAAAATATTTCTAGACAAAGTCTAATCGGCTAAAAAAAAGACTTTGCTCTGATTGTATTCCGTATTTTCTGATGTGACTATTTAAAAAAAAAAATTGAACAGAAAGCAAGGGCGCGCATTTTCAAATGTGGAAGAAACCGCGCGGCGATATACATTGATTTTCACTCGGGAAGAAAAAAAAGAGGAAAAAAATGTTGCAGAGCCAAGTGAAAATGAAAGGGAGGATGGTAACGCGCGGGGAGAAAGGGGTGTTATAAATGGAGGGGGCGCTGCCGCGCCCGTCTGGCTGGCCCCCACGGCCTGAGTCGCGGCCTTCTTGGCTTCCTTCCACGGAATATTTGTTTCATCCCCACCGTCACGCTGCGGACCTCCAGGCTGTCGGCTCGCATCTCTCACTGGTCATGGTCATGATCATAATAGAGGTTTCCAATGAAACTTGGAGACGGAAGCTGAAGAACGAAAGCATTTCCAGACAGGAAACTCTACCGTCCCCCGGCTGCTGGTGAGCCGAAAGAGTTCGGATGTGGTTTTCTGTACGTTCCCTCTTGGCGTTACGTAATCTGTGCCTCCCCCCCCCCCCCCTCCCTCCCCCTTCCCCCGCCCCTCCACCCGCGGGGGTGTGGAGAACGGGAGCCGCGCATCATCGTGCTGCCGTTCATTAAATTTTCCCGCGTCATTTCAAAGGCGCTCAGGTTGTTGGGGGTGGAAGGGAGGGGGAGGGGGAGGGAGAGAGAGAGAGAAAGAGAGAGAGAAAGAGAGAGAGAGAGAGAGAGAGAGAGAGAGAGAGAGAGAGAGAGACAGAGAGAGACAGAGAGATGGAGAGAGACAGAGAGAGACAGAGAGAGACAGAGAGAGACAGAGAGAGACAGAGAGAGACAGAGAGAGAGAGAGAGAGAGAGAGAGAGACAGAGAGAGAGAGAGAGAGAGAGAGAGAGGTGGTGGGAGTCCTGCGGGAAGTCCTGCGGCTTGCAGCGGCCCCGTGCCGTGTGCCGTGTGTGGTCAGACTGGGTCAGCCCCGCATCGCCGCCCGCCACAACGTCACAACCGTTTGGCTGGCCACACTGACAAACGGGCCGCGACACGATCACACGCGATCCTCGCGTCCGATTCGCGGGGCATAAACGATGTGTGAGTTTTTTGAAAGCGCGGCAAACTTGATTTGAGACCTGGTCTGGTGTTGGACTGGGCGCGCCACAGGACACGCGCACAAAGGCCGTCAGTGTCGCGGCCTGCTTCGCGCAGCCTGAGAGAGAGAGAGAGAGAGAGAGAGAGAGAGAGAGAGAGAGAGAGAGAGAGAGAGAGAGAGAGAGAGAGAGAGAGAAAAAAAGAAGAAAAAAAGGCATATTCAAATCGGCTGCGCGAATAACGACGCGTCCATAATTTCGGCGGCGTCGGACTTTCGGCGTGAGCGGGACGCCGTTCATAATACTGTGGTCCTCTGTACCAAACTACACAACTCCCGTCTCCATTCTGCTAATGGTTTCAGCTAAACCGCCCCCCTCCCGGCCCTCATCCCCTTCTCTCTCTCTCTCTCTCTCTCTCTCTCTCTCTCTCTCTCCCCCCCCTCTCCCTCTTCCTCTCCTCATGCCTCCCCTCCCCCCTTGTCTCTCTCGCTCGCTCACAGGGCGAATAACGCCTCATGTGGAAACACGTCCCGCGCGCTAATTGAGGGGGGAAAAAAACAAGCAAGAAGAAATGAATGGAGTCTTCCAAGGCTGTGGTGCTGTGACCCTACCAATCACCGCCCCCTACTACCATTGGCCGCACTACCATCATCACCGTCGCCTCCGCTACCATCCGCCACACCAGCACCAGCGCGCAGACGTGCGAGGCATTCGATGCGGAGGTGCACGAGCCCAAACCGTAGCTACCCTACCCTGTACGGCATCACTGAGCTGGTATTCGAACCCGGGACCACGGGCCCTCGGCCTGGGCCATCACTGTAAATGAAACAATGGTGATCACCATTATTTCGACATGTTGATTTTGGTTTATCATTCGTTTAATATGATGATCAACACTTGTCGTGTCGATTAAATTGGTATACGAGCAGATGTTACAGTGATCTGAAAAATGTGATGATTTTGCATTGAATGGTGATCATTACTCTTTCGCTTAAAGTGCACTGACCGGCTAAGCGGGCCTCGACTTACCCGCACCGTAGAGGCCATGAATAATGATTACACGCGTTTTTATGTTGTTTGCTTTTAATTCAACGTCAAAGAATGCAGGAAAGCGTAATTAATTATGTCGAGCGTTCTCCGTCGACGTTTCCGAGCGCGCGAGCGGCGCCCGGGTATGTAGTGCGGTGACTACAGGTCCGCGCGCAACAAAGAGGGAGCAGAGACCGGCGTGTTGACCAGCGGAGCAAGCGGAGAGCGCCCCGGGTTCGACTCCCCCCGGCCCCCGCCGCAGCCATTTTGTTTTCACCGCCACGTCATTTGTGAACGACCCCTAAATCTGCCTAAACTACGGTGAGCCGGCCATTTGAAATTGCTCGCGCACAGTACATATTATATATATATATATAGATGTGAGCCCATATGTGCTGGCCCCTCCCCTCCCTCCCTCGTGCAGATGTGATCTCGGCACAAAGTCTCCCTTTCATACTGGAGGGCTATTGGACGCCTGCTGCCCCCTCCTCCTCTGTGCCCCCACGTTCAACTCCATGCTCTCCTGCGCCTTCTTTCTGGTGCCGCCCCCCCCCTCCCTCCCCCCCCCTCCGTATCTACGGGCTTGAAGTCGGTGTGCACGGCTCAGTGTGGGATTCGCGGTTGGCGGAGTGGGAGGGGAGGGGGGGGGGAGCATTGGCCTGCGATCCTTTCATTCAGTGTGGCACCTCCGCCACGCCACGCGAAGCCTCGTCAAACCGTATTATGTCGGGAAGGGGGAGGGGGGTGAGAAGGGGAGAGAGAGAGAGAGAGAGAGAGAGAGAGAGAGAGAGAGAGAGAGAGAGAGAGAGAGAGAGAGAGAGAGAGAGAGAGAGAGACACCCGGTAAGCCACGACAGCAGCAGAAGCGCTGCCGGACAGTTTCCTTGGACCCACAAACTGTGTGTCGGTGTGACGTAATTCTCGAACGGCCGCAGCGATGGGATAGTCCCTGGTAGTCCCTGGTATAGTCCCTGGTAGTCCCGGGTAGTCCTTGGTAGTCCCTGGCAGTCCCCGGACCCGGCCCGGTAGTAGGAGCCAATGAACCCACAGCGACCGATCTCCTGTCGACGGGGGACTTCGACGACAGGCGGCATCTGGGAACTGAGCGCGCGTCTCGGTTTTGGATTCCCTTTCTCTTTCCTTCTTTCAAGGTAGATAGAGACAGCGCACTTGAAACCGAGACGCGCTCTCTCGGTTATTTCCGTGACTTTCGTTTGACGTGTACGGGGAGCTCCGACGGGCTGAACTTCGGCGTGGGACTTCGGCGCAGGAGACTTCAGGGGGGGGGGGGGAGGGGAAGAGGCGTAAGCGGGGGACTTAGACGGAGAGCTTCGACAGGGGACCCTGCGTGGGCTGGGCTGGGCGTGACGCCGTCTGTTATCTGGGGCCGATATGATCGTCCTTACGGAGCAGTGTCCAGTGCCGGCTAGTGCCGGTCAGTGCCGGGGCTGCGGGGGCCTTGCCGCTCCGATGCCGGCTGGGATAACCGGGGGGCTCCAGTCAAGCACGCCGGCCGAGCCCCCGGAGCCCCGCCCTGAGACCATTCCCCGCGACCGACCCCGATGACCACCGACTCTACCCCCTCCTATACACCTCCCCCCCCCCTCCCCCCTCGAGGCCCAAACCCTTACATACTCTCTGTCACTCCGCGAGACGTGGGCGCCAGGATCTCTTCATCGCATCCCTCCCTCTCGCTCACACCGCCTTTACTCACTGCGCTCATCCCCTTCCTTTTCTCTCCCTCCCTCTCTCTCTCTCTCTCTCTCTCTCTCTCTCTCTCTCTCTCTCTCTCTCTCTCTCTCTCTCTCTCTCTCTCTCTCTCTCTCTCTCTCTCTCTCTCTCTCTCTCTCTCTCTCTCGCGCGCGCGCTCTCGCTCCCCCATCTCTCTCGCTCTCTCCCCGCCATCAGCCCTTGTTGCTGCTACTCCTACCCGGCCAATGTTCGGTTCAATCTGTACTCCCCTCCCCCCGCCCCCTCTCCCTCCATCCCCTCCCCCCACTCGGCAATAGCGGCCCACCCCTTCTCTTCCTAGAAACCCTAGCGCACTCCGGGGCTGTGTTTCATATGGATTCACCCTCTTTGTCCTCACCCACTCCATCGTCTCTCTCTCTCTCCCTCTCCCTCTCTCTCTATCTCTCTCTCTCTCTCTCTCTCTCTCTCTCTCTCTCTCTAGCGCGCTCGCTCATTGGTGTTATTTCGGTCCCAACAATAAAACCCCTATCAGCGTTCTCGCAACATTATCATACTTGGGTACGGGTTACACACGCACACCACGCGGCACGGGCCGTCGTCGGTTCGGTCAAGTACGAGAAATTCCGCGTCTCTGAACAGCAGAGCGTCTCTGACGTTTGATTATCCGAACCTTATTGGACTAAAATAAAAATAAATTACTGGATATACGGGAAACTGCCACGACCCCGTCGGAGTTGGTGTGGTGCGTTGATGATGCTTCCTAATCTAACGTGCGAATAATTTAGTTCCCGCTGGGTCTGCGTGTGTGTGTGTGTGTGTGTGTGTGTGTGTGTGTGTGTGTGTGTGTGTGCACATGAGGATGCATGGCCACGGCCGGAGCAAATTAGATTCCTCTTCGTACTGCCAGCGCTGGCGAAGTGCAAAGCGGCGCAATGGTTCTCTGCAGACCCCCGCCATGGGGGGCCGTCCGAAAGCCAACGCGTCAATGTTTCTAATATTTTATAAGAAAACTTTTTTCTTCTTCTTCATAAGTTCAAGTTGTATTCACAGTTGATATGGGTATAATTCTCGCAGCCGCGAATTTGACAAGGCTCCGTTTTCTAGAACGGACGCCGACGCCGACTTTTCCCCCTCAGTGATTTCCCTGTGCTGAGCTCAGTAGCGGCTGTGCCGGGCCATGGCCGGGCTGTGCTGCCCATATGCACCCTTCCGCAGATTGTGTTCGTTTGGTTTCGCAGCCGCCAGTACGGTCAGATCATCATCGGTGATCGCTCTCGGTGGGGCTCCCTTGTGTGTGCGTGTGTGCGTGTGTGTGTGTGTGTGTGTGTGGAGGGGGCAGCAGTTGACTCCTCATGCTGGACTACGCCAAAGATAACGTTCTGGGGCCGCGCACCCAATCCACCCGGGAGGGGGGGGGGGGAGTGTGCGAGAAAGAGAGGGGGGAGTGAGCAAGTGAGAGAGAGTGAGTGAGTGAGGAAAAGAGAGAGAGGGAGGAGGGAGAGAGGGCACTCTTGCCCTCTGGCTCTGCTGCGGCTCGGACCGTGGTGCTGGTCCACTTTTACGCCCGTTTTACGATTCGGGGAGGAAGTGCAGGGACCTGAGGCCTGAGGCTGAGAGGGGAGAGTGGGAGGGAGAGAGGGAGAGAGAGAGAGAGAGAGAGAGAGAGAGAGAGAGAGAGAGAGAGAGAGAGAGAGAGAGAGAGAGAGAGAGGGAGGGAGGGAGGGAGGGAGAGAGGGAGAGAGAGAGAAGAGAGAGAGAGAGAGAGAGAGAGAGAGAGAGAGAGAGAGAGAGAGAGAGAGAGAGAGAGAGAGAGAGAGAGAGAGAGAGAGAGAGAGAGAGAGAGAGAGAGAGAGAGAGAGAGAGAGAGAGAGAGAGAGCTCGCGGCCCGCCGGGGGTCAGGAGTCGGGATGAGGGAGTGGCTTGTTGCAGGGTGACGTAACTGTAGCGGAGTCCGCCCCTCGGTCACGTGGCTTTGATAACGAAGAGCTGCCCCCACAGCACCTTGAAGGCCTCTCTCCGCCCGGAATGGCCCAAGATAAGGGACAGAGTGCTCATCTGCCTCGGCGTGTACTCCCCGGTATTCGAACCCGCGCCCCCTCCGTCCTGCGGCGCCTTTGTGGGTTCGAATACCGGAAGGGCGGGAAGAGGGGGAAAACAGAGTCCGAAAGTTAATAACACACAAACAGGGCGGGCGGCGCAGGTGGTGCACCGTGCGGCTGGGGAGGGAGCAAGACAGACACGGGCGGCGTCTGCACGGGGCAGACAGAGACGGGAGAGCGGCTGCTGCTGGCTGCACCGGCCTGTAATTCCATGTCGGCACGAGCACGGATTGAAGAGAAGGAAAAGGGAACTGGGACAAAGGGAAGGGCCGGGCGAGGGCGGCCTTGTGGGCGAGAGAGAGAGAGGGAGAGAGAGAGAGACCGAGAGAGAGAGACCGAGAGAGAGAGAGAGAGAGAGAGAGAGAGAGAGAGAGAGAGAGAGAGAGAGAGAGAGAGAGAGAGAGAGAGAGCGAGAGAGAGAGGCGGCCGATACGAGTGTGGGGAGGGCGAGAGAAAAGAGAAAGTGTATCGATGAGGGCTACCCCCGCTACCGCCGCTACCGCCGCTACCGCCGCTACCGCCGCTACCGCTGCTACCGCCGCTACCGCCGCTACCGCCGCTACCGCCGCTACCGCCGCTACCGCCGCTACCGCCGCTACCCCCGCTACCGCCGCTACCGCCGCTACCGCCGCTACCGCGGCACCGCCAGTCTTATACGGCAGGGAGCCTCGCACATCGTGTACAGTCCCCACAACTCCCCTTCTTATGGCTCCTCCAAAAAAAAAAAAAAAAAAAAAAAAAAAGATGCGGGTGGAGGAGGGGGGAGGAAATAGCGCTAGAGCCAACTCGTAACGAGACATAAAGCTGCGAGTTATAAGCTGAGAGCCATCATAAACAAGACATGTAAAGGACCCCCGCTAGGCCCGGTTGACTTTTACCACGTCTCTTATTTTTCGCCACTTGGTGTTTCCCGACCCTCCCTCCCTATCCAGGCATCCCTGCCTCCCCTCCGCCCCGTGACATCCGTCTACAGAGTGTTTCGTGTGTGTGTGTGTGTGTGTGTGTGTGTGTGTGTGTGTGTGTGTGTGTGTACCGCCGCCGTGCCCAAGAGAGCGTCGTGTCTCTACACGCGGCTGATTCTGTTCCGTCCCGAGCCCTACTCATCGCCACACTTAAAAACAAACCCACCCCAGCAAAAGTGACAAGTCCCCCCTCTCATCAGCTCAGCTCAGCCGGCTCAGCCCCTGTCAATCCGAGGGTAGGCAGTGCCGCAGCGCACGCGTGCACTGCAGCGCTCCGCGTTGCCTACCCTGCAGGCGCCAAGCCCCCCCATGAATGACCTCACTCGTCTCTAATATTTCACTATATTTCATTCCTCTTTTTTTTTTTCTTTTTCCTTTTTTTTTGTGGGGAGTGTCCGCTAAATTCGAACTGGCACGCTGCGTTTTGTTTCCGAATTAAAGCGCTGCGGGGGGGGGGGGGGGGGGAGGCGGGGGGGGGGGGGGGGGGGTTCTCTCTGATCCGGGTGATAAATCTGCCAGCAGGGCCGCCGGGGCGGACCGGGGCGGGCGGGGTGCACCCTGCAGATGTCCATCCAAATCCCCCATCCGGCCCTCGCCGGCCCGACGGTCCGGGTCAACTAATTGGATGTTTGCGGACGTCCGACCCCCACTGGTGCGCTGCACTGTATGCGGTGCGGTGACCGCCACTGGCCGGCGTACCGCTGTGCCTACGCCGCTGTTAGTCCGTTCACATGTCACGTGGCGCTGATCAGATGAGCGTACTCCGCTGTTGGGGTCCGTTCACATGTCACGTGGCGCTGATCAGATGAGCGTACACCGCTGTTGGGGTCCGTTCACATGTCACGTGGCGCTGATCAGATGAGCGTACTCCGCTGTTGGGGTCCGTTCACATGTCACGTGGCGCTGATCAGATGAGCGTACACCGCTGTTGGGATCCGTTCACATGTCACGTGGCGCTGATCAGATGAGCGTACACTTGCTGCTAGGGTCCGTTCACATGTCACGTGACGCTGGCTGCCGCCAAAGAGGAATACTTCTTAAGATCAGGTACTTGAGCCCTGTGGGGCGGGGCTGCCTCTTTTGGGAGGCCGGAGAGAGTGGTCTCCAGGAGCCGCCCCGCCCCGCCCCGCCCCGCCACACCACGCCCCGCCCGCACCTCATTACAGCGTATTCCAGTGAAACTCATTAAAATGGATTCCCGTCCGCTGCGCCTTCAGTCGCGGACGCAGCGAGGAGGAAAAAGGAAGGGGGGAGAGAGTGAGAGGGAGAGATATGCGGTAAGGAAATATTACCGTGCCAGGTGAGTCAGAGAAGTTGGTCACTCGCTAGGATTGAGCCCGTGCTGGGTCCGGGGACGGCAGACGCAGACATGGCCAGGCCGAGTGTATCGGGTAACCAATCCGCAAATTGCGACGCCGCGGTGACGGGCCACGATTCACTTTCAGTAATTATGAGGCATCATGAGGGTCGCGCGAAATATCTTTACATAGCGAGCCGAGCCGGGAGAGGTGGAGAAGTGTGGCAGTTTTAATGAGACTGCGGCGGCGCGCGGCCGTCCCGGCTCCGCCCCGGCCTCAGCCTCTGCCGCGGAGCGGAGAGCACAGGCCGGATACGAGGACGGAAGTCACGGGTTCGAATACCGAGCCGACTCATTCTTTTTTTCTTGTTTTTTCTTCAGGCGCGTAACTAGACTATGCGGGTTGCCTACCCCGTATCTCGGTCTTGTGGGGAGGATCCCCCCCCCCCCTCGATACGCGCCTGAGATGGGCAAGACCAGGCACCAGGCGGGCTGCGATGTGAATGAGTGACACCTGGCTCGCGGGCGTATCTGTCTCCCTCTGCCGACTGCGATGCTTGTGTCAGCGCCTTGGCCTTGCGGCTTCGCCGCGGCATATCCCCCCCCCCCCCCCCTCTCCCCTGGCCTGGTATTTGTGCTCACCGGTCCGCTGTTTTTGCCGCCCGCTTTGCGGATTATGGATTATATCCCCCTCCCCCCATCCCCCTCCCGATTCCGCCCCTCTTTCCCCTGTGTATTTACCCCTCCTCTCCCCTTGCCGGCCTTCAATGTCGCGCTCTCCCCGCCCGCCTGTATCTCTTCCATCCAACGACTGTGCATGCTTTCTAACTTACCGCCCCCCCCCCCTTCCTGCCAATTTTCCTTCTCCCCTCTTCCCCCTGCTCCTCCAAACGCACCACACACTCGACCTCCCCCTCCCTCCCTCTCCTTCCTATACGCACTGCCGTAGCCCCCCCCCCCCCCCCCCCCCCCCGCCTTGTTGCACGGATGTTGCCCCCTCCCCCCGCCCCTGATGACACTCCAGGGGGTTCCCCCCCCCCTTGTCCGGAGAGGCTCGAACACTAGTGGATGCGGGTTTTGAATCACGTAACTCCCTGGCCGCCGTAGCAGCTTCCCCACCGCGCAATATAGCTTCGCATGTCCTTCAACGAAACTTACCCGCACTCGTCGTGCCTTTACCCCGCACAGTTACCCCGTTACCCCGTCTCGGCCGCACGGGGTAAGCGGGTCTCGGGCTGACCGTCTGACCCCTTCATTTCCTGCACGGCAAACGGGATTAAGGCGGACGACTTTCGATTCCGCGGCGCTAACGGGTAACGGGGGTCGTCCACAGTGGTTACGCCACTGCAAAAGCAACAGAGGGGCCCGCTCAATGGGGATGCAGGCGTACTATCATTACCTTTTTTTTCCACTTCTTTTTCGATTTGATTTTTGTTTTACTTTTTTCCTTGATTTCTTTTTTTTTAATCGGATTTTGTCGCGTTGTTCCCGTAGCCGACCCCGGCCACCTGCTGCAGCTCGACTTCCGGGACACGTTCCACATCGAGCCGTCGGAGGGGTGCCGCTTCGACTTCCTGGAGGTCCGCGACGGCGCGCACGGCTACTCCACGCTGCGGGGGCTCTTCTGCGGCCAGAACTTCCCCCCCATCCTCACCTCGTCCGACCGCTACTTCTGGCTGCGGTTCCACTCGGACGAGAACATCGAGTACGGAGGCTTCAAGGCGGTCTACCGGCAGGTGCCCAGGCCCACGTCTGGTAAGCTGGGTTCGATCCTCGCCGGCGGCACTCCATTCCCCCCCCCCCGGTCAAAAAGAATAAGAAATGGAAGTTGGTTGTGGTAGATCGGCAAGGATTTTTGTATTTTTCCTTGGCAGAGTACGCGCAGCCCGAGCTGGAGATGTGCTCCTTCAACATCACGGGGCAGTCCCAGGGCTATGTCAACAGGTCTGACATCGACCGGCTGGAGCCGGAGCGGGTGGCCATTGCCCAGGAGCACAAGCTGGCCCTCGACTGCATGTGGGTCATCCACGTGGAAGAAGGCTGGAAGGTGAGTCACAGCCGCGGGTTCGAATACTCTGCACCCCTTTTTTGTTTTGTCGCCACGGCGGGAGTTCACCGGCGGAGTTCCCGCTCTCCGGGAATACCGCGATACCGCGATGGTACGCCGATACCCCCTGCGCTGGCCGTCAGGGCAGGGGGTATTGCGGCCGCAGCAGCAGACGAACAGTGTGTACAGCTTCGATAGACTAGGCCGGCCTGATCCCGGGACTAACCGCACCGCAAACTACTCGTTCAAAGTGGGCGCTGCTTTGGCTTTGGCTTTCCCACCCCCTGCGAGTGCGGGCTGGGCCGGGCTGGGCCGGGCCGGGCTGGGCCGGGCACTTCCGACCGTAGCGCGAGCCCGCACTCTGCGAGGGGAAAAGGTACGGGTATCACTTTTCTCCCGCCGGCCCCGCCAGCCCCGCCAGCCCCGCCTCCTCTCCCAGCTCTCGTGGCGTTCGGGGGCTTCAGTTTCCGACACGGCGCCGCCAGCAGGTCCCTGAGGAGAGCCAAAGTCCCCCCGCCCCCACCCCCTTCCCGGGGGCTACCGCTGCTACCGCTGCTACTCTTACCGCTGCTACCGCTGCTACCGCAGTGATACGCACCGGAGCAACACCGCCATCGCCGGTATTCTGATCGCGGTCCGAAACTTGTGAGAAACGATTGCAAGGGGATTGTACACGGTCCGACACGGCCCTCGCTGTTGCAGATATACGTCAACTTCCTCTCCTTCAAGCTGGACAAGCCCAACGACTGCGAGTCCAACTTCGTGGACGTGTTCAACGCGCGCACGGACCTGCCCTCGCGGATCCGGAACTTCTGCGGCTCCATCGCGGACGCCGTCACCTCGGAGAGCAACATCATGCACATCCGGTTCTACGCCGACCACACCGCCAAGAACAGCACGTTCGACACGCTCTTCACGGCTTTCCGCGAGAAGGGCCAGGGTGAGCCGAGGGGGTGTTAGGATGTACCGGGGATGGGGCTCTCTCTCCTGTTTAGTTCTCCCCTCTTCTTCTTATATCGGGCATACGGTGTCATGTCACAGGGATTATTGCATATGAAGTAAGGCGCTGCCAGTTCCCATTTCTCTTAAACCACACCTTCGTCTTTTATTCGCTACACGTGGTGCCTTAACCTAGCTAGACACATTATTGGCTTACACTAAACTTAACCAGTAATTCCCTTACTAACATCCTAGTGGCAGCACTTAAATCCCGGTCAGTCCGACTCACCCTTTTCTTGCATTCCTCCGGGTTTCGGTACTCCAGCGTCCTTCTTCCTCTTTTTCTCAATTCACGTTCTCCACTCAGTCAACTCCATTCACACTCACACCTCCAACTCATCACCTTCCGGTCGCCCACTCTCCACTTCCCCCTCCCTTCACACTTCTCATACTCCTAGTCTCGCTGCCGTGTCCAGGGGGTGCTGCCCCCTGGGCGCCCGTCCGGCCCGCTAACAGGGGAAACATGTCCCTAAAAAACCTGCACCAAAATTCAAACTTTCGATGAATTTTGATCGAAACTTCATCGAAATTCACAATTTGAAATTCAGTCCAAAATTCACCCCAAAAAATGTCATTTCATTTTTGGCCTTGAGGGTAAGACAACGGTCCGGGGTTCAAACACTGACTCGAGTTTAGTTTCTCGGCTACTGGATGCCTGACGCTCTTTCCTGTCCTCAGAACGCTGCACGGACGTCGTGGAGTTCGACTGCGAGGACAACACGTGCATCGATGGGGAGCTGAAGTGCAACGGAGTGCACAACTGCCGCTTCAAGTGGGACGAGGACGACTGCAAGGTCCACACCATTTTAAGTCCCATTTTGAGATTTTACACAAAACTAAATTTAAAAAAAAAAATTGTGACGTTTGTCCCCCTGCAGCCAAAGTCGGGCTCGTTCCTGGCCATTATCAGCAGCTCGGAGCAGCTCATCATCATTATGGTCATCTTCTGCCTGCTGGTGTTTGGCATGTGTTTCGCCTTCGTGTACAACTGCATCTGCAAGCTGTTGCGGGACCACAGGATCATTCAGGTACCGGACCCCTCTTTTCAATCATTCGTTTAACTCATCCATTTAGTTCATTCGCTTGGTTCATTCATTTAGTTCATTCATTAGTTATTTCAATTCATTCGTTTAATTCATTCCCCCATTTCATTCATTCACTCATCATTCATTCATTCATTCATTCATTCATTCATTCATTCATTCGTTCGTTCGTTCGTTCATTCATTCTTGTCCGCGTAGGAACACATGCGGCAGTCCCGGGAGGACCGGCTGGACGAGATGGGCCGCAAGTCGCCGTCCATGAGCCGACACTGCTCGCAGCACTCGAGCGAGCACGATCACGTGCATGACCACGATCATGACCACGATCATGACCATGACCAGGAGCTGAGCGCCGAGACCACGCCCACAGCCAGGAGGCACCACCAGGACTGCTACCTGGCAGGTAAGTCCGCGGGGCAGCGGGGCATGGCGAGGGGGTAACGACTCCTAAAAATCGTGTCTGTCGGATTACGGATTACCCGGGCATTACTTACTTCGACTACCCCGGATTACCCCCCATTACCCGGATTACCCGGATTACCCTACCCCGGATTACCCCGCATTACCCGGATTACCCGGATTACCCGGAATACCTCGGATTACCCCGGATTACCTCGGATTACCCCGACTTATACCGGATTCCCTGGCCCGGAATACCTCGGATTACTCCGAATTACCCTGAATTACCCCGGATTACCCGGATTACCCGGATCGGAACCCTGAAGTCGTTACCCCCTCGGGGCATGGTCACCTGGTATTTGAACCCGGGCCGTTTTGAGAGCGCTGACGGTGCGGTTGCAGGCACGGATGACGCCATGCTGCCCATGCTGCTGTCGCGGGGGTCGCTGCCGGCGCCGCCCTCCAACGGGGACGCCGTCTTCGTCCGCACACCGGGAGGCTCCGGCTGCCCCGCCCCCGGCCACGGCCCCGGCAGTCTGGCCTCCTCCTCCTCGCACCGCGGCCACTCGGGCAGTCGAGGCGCGATGGCGGCCGACGAGGACATCCACGACGCGCACGACGAGCATGACGCGGCGCAGGCGCTGCCACCGCCGCCCATGCCCGAGATGAGGGACATGGAGTGCCAGACGAGGGAGAGCCTTTTCCACAACCACAGCGGCAGCCTGACCAACCACTCGGGCCCGTCCACGGCCACGGTCCATGACGGCTGCCCCGGCCCCGGCTCCGCATCCAGGTCCAACTCGGAGCGCAGCAGCACGCCGCCCCCACCGCCACCGCCCAACGCCGCGCGCCTCGTCAACATGAAGAACTGCCGCAACGTTCCTAGGCCCGCGCCCTTCAGCACGTTCGGGTACGCGGACGACGGCCACGGTCCCGGACACGGCCACGGCCACGGACACGGACACGGCCCCGCGGCCACGCTGTCCCGACGGGGACCTCTGCCCGCGCCCGGGCCGGCGCCGTTCCACCACCACCACCACCACCACCGACACGAGGACCCGATGCGCTTCCGGGCGGAGGCCGTCATCGAGATGGACCAGAAGAGCAGCAGCTCGTCATCGGCGGGCGGCGGCGGCGGCGGCAATGGCCCGGACCGACCCTTCAGCATGGACTCGACCAAGTCGGCCCCCGACGTGATCGTGACGCACTGACGGCGGTGCGGCGCCGCTTGGGAGGGCCCCCGGCGGCACCTGCGCCACGACCAGGACGTCATCGTACACCTCGCCGACCTTGCCGACGACGAGGATATCGCCGCCGTCGTCCCCGCCGAGTCCGGGTCTGCGTCGGCGTCGCCAGCCCTCGGCCCCCCGGCAGAGTTCTGTGACTCTCCAGCCCCCTCTGTGATGTGAGCCGACGGCACAGGCTGCAGGGCCTCGACGTGCTCCCGGAGGATGGACGCGGGGCCCGGTCCGAGGGACCCCCTCCGCCCTCCCTCTCCCCTGTGTCCTGAGACTGGAACTGGAAACACCTCCACTGTCGCTGTTATTGTTATTCTAGGTTCGCCCATGTCAGTCTCGCCTCGACCGTGACCGCCGGCGGTCTGTGGTCACGTGAGAAAGCAGGGGTTTGAAACCGGAACCAGACCTCGTTTGGGTTTGGCCTCCCGAGCTCAGTTCAGCCTGGCTCAGCTGGGCTTAGCCCACCGCCGGGAGTGAGTTGGCGTGTCCCCTCCACCGCCCTTGCGGTTGTAAGTGGCCACTTGTGGGAGGAAATTATGAAATTATAGCTGTGGTCAATTTTGTTATCAAGAGAAAAATGTTTTATGTGGTTCTTGAGGATGGTTATTGTTAAGAGTTGTTTTGATTGATATGTTTCACTTCCCATGTCTCGTTGCGTAGGGAAGTCCATTTTTGTTTGGATGAAACAAAAGGCCGTTTCTAATCCTGCCGCAATATTCTTTTTTTACTGTGCCATAAGTTATAGCTGGTAAAATTTACTGCGGTGGTGTGACAGTATCTAGTCCATTTTCGTTCATTGTTTTATTTTTTGAATCTGATGTACATTATGAAAAATGACTGTTTCAATGGAAGCAAAGGTGCATGAGAGAAGGGTATAAAATTGTTCATGTGTCCCATGCTGTTGTGGAAAGGAGTGCAGAGAATAGTAGGCAACTTATTTCATTAAGATTCACACCATTGAAATACTTCCTTGTGAAGACAATCAGAGAGAACTGGGATCGTCCGCTTATGATTCTTTGGCAAGTCATTTTTCATGACGATTTGTGGAGGCTGAACCTAGAAGATGCCACAAAAACCGAAACCAGCTCTACAAAGTAAATGTACTGCTCTAGTGTACTCTTTTACTTCTTTTCTTTCTTTTCTTTTTTTAAATTTAAATGAGGGCATCATGTCACAGCATCATATGTTTTAGTTCATTCTTCATCATTCTGTGTTCGTACAAACATATCTTTCAATAGAAAATTGGGAAATGGCATGTTAGCATACACTTGAGTGTTGGTTTGAAAGGATAAGAAACCATAAGTTTGTCCTTTGCCAATGACTGTTTTATACTGTTGAGCTATCATCTTGCATACGTTCAGATATTAGATTTCTGATTGTGATCAGATCATGATGGAACTCTTACAATCACTCAAAAAGTGTGCGCTTGAGTAAAAGGAACAGCAATAAAGATGTTAATTAAGTGCATTTGAAGTTCAATGTTCCCACGCTCAATAATAATAATAATAATAATAATAATAAAAGGTCATTAAACCCATTGCAGAAATACTAAGTTATGTAATAACTCATTAGCGAAACCTGTGCTGTCCAACCACACACTAACATCAGCCAAAGGCGTGCAAAGTAAAGAGAACAGAACAGATTAATTTTTGTCATCTTTATTGTCATCTATTTTAAGCTGCTCTTTTAACAGACGCTTCTTTTGAAGTCTTTCTTTGGTAGCTGCATCTTTCAAATCCTTTCTCCTTTTATTTTCTCGAGTAATTTGAGCTTCTACACTATCTTCTCCATTCATGAGATTATCAAGGCGAGTGATGAGACGAGTTCGGGCAATCTTGCGGTTTTGGTCCAGAGAGCGGGTATCATGGCAGCGAACAACAATTCCTGCATCATAATATTACACTAATAATAATACACTAAACAGAACCAAGCATAATCTTGTAATGACCCATGATATTCTGACCTGAGGGTAAATGTTTTAATAAGACACAATTTGAAGTCTTGGCAACAGACTGACCTCCGGGGCCACTCCCCCTGACAAACTCCTCCCGTAGATCTTTCTCATCGAGCAATGGCACTTTGGAAGAGTCCGGAGTGAATTTTGTACGAGCCAGAAACAGTGCAGGAGACTTAGGAACTGATCTAAATGTCGCAACAATGGTGCTCAGCATCTTATAGTATACGTCTCTTTTCTAACAGACTTTGGCCCTTCTGAAAATAGAAAGCATATTATAATATTTAATGATCACGAATGCTACCATCCAGTAGCTTCATGCAATGAGAACCTTGCAGTACCTTAAACAAGAACTCTATTTTTTCTGGAGATTGCAAATTTTTATTAGCTTCAAACTCTTCCTTTATCCTCTTGGTATAATATTTTTGGTCTGTCAGTTTCAGCTCCTGACCATACCGTAGCAGATTTCTATATAGTTGACGTACCTGACTGGGTCTTATGTTGCCTTTCATTGTCTAAAATAATCAAAATATCAAAAGGTAAGAACTCGGGAAATGCAAGATGAGACCACACAGTTTCTTAGGTTAGGTGAATAAAAATGAGGTATTGACTAGTTGGAAGTGAAACTTCACACACAGATTGAAAAATACACTAAGACAGTTCATACGGTAAGTAAATGTTAACAGTCCGCTATACATCGCCCAGGTTCGAATATGCTCCAAACCTGTTAATGTCTTGAGCTTGAGGAATTCACGTCGGCTGCTACACACAGCATTAGACCAACACCACAAGGGTCAGGGAACACGCGGCAAGGGTGCAAAATTTGAATTTGGAATCGGCACCGACATCGGTCGGTCGAAATTGGCTGCCATTTAGCTTTGGTATTCAGGGAAAGATTCTTTTGGAAAGAGATTTAACACAGCTTGGCTTTTCAAATATTTTATTTTTAGTTATCAATTAAAAACAAATAATAGATATCACAAGGCAAGGGGTATTTTTGTGACGCAATTTGTGAGCAACAATTGGAAAGGCTTTGGGCAGGGTAGTATAAAGGTAGACAACTAATGATATTTACAGAATACTGACGAACTACTACTTCCATTGCATAGCTTCACTCAGGTAACTGTGGAGCATATGAATTTCTTTAGGACAAGGTAAAACACCAAACAATACTGGTAGCATATGGATCATCATAGCATCTCATGCGAACATGGTTTACATATGAAACAATAAAACTACGGCCAACAAGTCATCAATCACAATCACATGATTGTCTTTTATCAGACACAAGATCAGACACCACATTAAATAGAAAGGACCTGTAAGTCAATGGCACTTTGAGAAAAGTATCCTTCCAATTAACAAAATAAAATACAGAATTCTTTTACATTAACAGATAGATTACAGATATGTAAAACAATTTCAAAAATATATCTTAACTTCTATGTCAGAGAGTTGGTCCCTTGAATTCATAGTATGATTCTGAATAACATTTTAAAATAGCCAAAAATGGCAAAATATTAATGGACTGTACAAATTTGTAGTCAGACTTGCCTCACATCCACATTTAAAAACAATTTCATTGGGTACACCTACATAAATCAAGAATACAATCACACACCACTCTGAGATATTACCACAGGACAACTCAGGGACTACCACAGTTCACAGTAAAGAAACAGAATAAAAATTGAAGACAAATAAGAATCTCAGGAGTTGAGATGCATCTTAGTTTAAACATTTATGTCAATATCTTTAAGAGGCAAGATAAAATAGATGACATGCTGTCAGCTTTAGATGAAATGCATGAAAGTAGTCTAAATTGGAACAATCTAGAAAATTACTTCATGACAACTTTGACATTACAATATAATTATCAGAATAAAAATTGGAATTCAAATACTTTATACCAATCAGCAGCAAGCCAAAACTCTCTCCTGTTCTCCAGGGGATGGGCCTTTATCCAGCTGGACCGCAGCACTCAGAGGAGGAGGAGGCTGTAAAATTGCAGTGGGCCCTCCAGCTTCGGAAGAATCATAAACTCGTAGGCTCGTGCACTGGCTGTCCTCACTCAGCTTGATCATTCCTACTGCAGAATTGAGGAAGACTTCCTCAATACCTGTTGAGCAATGATTGTCACTGTTACACTTTGAGTTTGAAAAAGAAAAAAGAAAAGAAGAAAAAGATTGAAATGCTGGTCACCACCTTCATCTTGCAAGGCAGATGTTTCAAAGTAAGACCCTCCAATATTAGCAGCATATTGGTGTGCTTCCTCTCGTGTAACTTTTCTCTGATTCACAAGATCAGTTTTATTTCCCACAAGTGCAAGTACCATTGGTTCTTCAACATTCCTTTGCAGTTCTGAAAAACAGAAAGTTGTTATTGGTGCACTACAAAACATATCTTGCTTTCAAGCAATGTACTACTACATCTACCTTTCACCCAATTTTTTATGGCTGTGAATGTGTGGTACTGTGTAATGTCAAAAACTAACAATGCCGCATTGGCATTTCTATAATACATGGGTGCCATGGATCGAAATCTCTCTTGGCCTGCTGTGTCCCATACCTGGTGGAGTAAAAAGTCAAAAGAATGACATCAATTTGGAAACCAGTAGGAATGTTAATATAGGAGACAAACCTGCAGTTTTACTCTGGTGTCATCTATGTTAATTTTGCAAGTAAAGAATGATGCACCAATTGT
Organism: Odontothrips loti; assembly: GCA_038380765.1. Taxonomy (NCBI): domain Eukaryota; kingdom Metazoa; phylum Arthropoda; class Insecta; order Thysanoptera; family Thripidae; genus Odontothrips; species Odontothrips loti. Next base: position 8,392,454 of record CM076256.1, on the reverse strand, counting down.
TGGACTTATGTGATGACTGAACATTTTCCCAATATATCGAACAACCATACTCGTTTTACCTACACCTGCACATGGACAAAAGAAATGTAACTAGAGAGAATCCAAGACAGCTAATAATTAAGATGCCATTACGACATGTCAGAAGACAGTTGTTTCAGTTGCTAGTGAACCACTCCCACCACAAGAATGTGACAAAATTGAGACAAAAGATAGCAATAAATGTGGTTTCTCATTTCAGAGGGGGTGTTGATTACATTCGTAACCAACCAAGAAGAGAAAAATTTATATAACCTGTAAATCTTTGGATTCTGACGACCATGGAGTCCAGGAAAACGTGATTACATAAGAGACAGAGCACACAACACACAGATCGCCCAATGAATGGCTTTACCTTGAGACCCAAGAACGACGATTTTGCCTTCAATAGTTTTCATTTTGCAAGGAGTCGACGGCAAACTGTCACAGCGTAAGCCTTAGATAAGGTGTCTATTCAAGTATTTTCCTATTTTCCACTGTACATCTCACCGGATGAAATGCCGGATGTCGTCTGGCTGTTTGTTTTTGTTGGGTGACTTCCCCTTACCCCTTACCCCTTGCCCAGGGCCCACTGTGTGGAACGTAGAACGATAGGGGATTGTTGGTGAGACCGCGCGCGAGGCTAATGCATGGAAGCCCAGAGAAAGTATGAAAGTTTGGGCAAGATATGAGAAATATTATCGAAAATCCCGCGGTGCGCTCAAACAAAAACACCGAGAAAGAATGTCACTTGCCAAACAGAAAAGCAATACCTCTTCTGCTAGGAGCAGAGTACTTGAGGGTCTGATGGTGGTGGATGCTAGAGAGAAAGCAAGTGCACTCCCTGAAATGTGAGCAAAAGACTGTGTTGTTGAATGAATCGTTTTAAAAGCGTGCTGGATTTTAACCTCCAAAAACCTTCAGCTTTGGTGTGTAGGTCTTGATCGTGCTCAAAATATGGATGAAACAGAGAAGGAGAAGGATGAGCTGTTGAAGTCCATCCAGCTGCAGGAAACCGCCCTGTCAGCGACTATTGACAACTCAATCACAGCTGTCGACAGTGATTCTGATGCAGAGGAGAGCGAGCACAACAGTGACAGTGATGAGCGTCAAACACATGACATTGTTGTGAAAGACGGTGCATCTTCTAGAATTAATAAAGAACCATCTTGGGCAGAAGCCCTTGAAGCCAATCAAGAATATGACGCAGTCTTGGCTCAAGTTGAAGAAGAGATAAGACAGAACATTGCTAAAATAGAAAACCAAGTGAGAGATGTGCGTTCAAAAATTGAATCAGTGACAAGTGTTGATACAGGTAGCGTGAACTCCAAAGGGCATTGGCTGTACCCATTTGGTATGCCGTATTTCAAGACCGCAAATTTTTTCCCATGTCCGTTCAACGAAGATTATCATACTAAAGTGAGAAACAATGAGATTTGCTGGTCAGATTTGCCAGCGTTTCATCAGTGGGTGGCTCACGATAAGAAGGCTCTCAACACTGCTGTGAGGAAGTTATCTGTTCTGAAATGTGAAGAAAAGGCTCATTATCAGTTGGCTGTGATGCAGAAAGAATTGGCTACTGCCAAAGCAGAGGGAAATGATGAAAAGATAGCTACTGTGGAAAAGGCCATTGCATCATTTGATGTTTCGGAGGTTGCTAAGACAATGCTACAGGATGTTATTGAAAATGATGAGCATGATTGGATGCTTATATCTGCTAAGTACCTTGATGGGAGGCAATCCCCAGAAATGTGTCGTAGCTTTTGGCATCTGTACTTGCATCCAAAGATTAATAAATCTCCTTATACAGAGGAGGAGGAAATGAAACTTGCAGCTTTGGCAGAAAAGTATAGGTTTGTATCCCCACTGGTTCTAAATCAAGTTGTAGCTTTTACAAAATGTTGTGTGATCCTCCATCAAAAATACTTTTCTTCTACCATAATTATTTCAGGCATCAAGATTGGGACAGAATAGCAACTGAATTGGGTACAAACCGTTCTGGTTACCAGTGCTTTATTGTGTATCAAAATAAATTAAATATTTCTGTGAAAAAGAATACGTGGGACCCAGATGAAGATTTAAAACTGATTAAAACTGTTGAAAAACATCGCATTGGTGACTACATTCCATGGGGAAAGGTAGTTTTGTGTAACTATTTTTTGCAACACACCAAGCTGCTCAAACTATAATTTTATTCTCCCTTTTCCTTCTTTTAGGTTGCATATCATATGGATGGCAGAACCAAAACTCAAGTGTTTAATAGATGGACTTATTCTGTAAATCCAGGCATAAGAAAAGGCCGATTTACTCCAGAAGAAGACATCATGATACTTGTTGGAGTGAATATGTAATGCCTAGTGTCTAGTTAAGCTTACAAACACCCTTGTCCAAGAAGGCACAAATAATGTTTTTATATTTTCTGTACAGGTGGGGAGAAGATTTCCAAAGAATTTCTAATTTTTTGAAGGATAGAACAACCTCTCAAGTTAGAGATCGTTATAAACATTACCTCAACAGGGCTGGACTTGGAATTCCATGGACTATTGATGATGATGAGTTACTCATGAAGTTGGTCAGTCAGCATGGACGAAACTGGGCTACAATCGCAGAACATTTTCCAAGCAAGGATCGCACACAGGTATGGTTTGATGGTTTGTGCTGTATTCTTAGAAACAATTTTTTTTTTCTTCTTATTTTTTTCTTTCTCAAATTAATATGAAACAAGTTAATATTCATTTTTGTTAGAGAAGTTGTATGATTCACTATGAATTTGTAGGTTCGGCATCGCTACAACACCATAACTAAGTGGAGAGAAAAATGTCCAGATGCACCTTTAAGTGAGGCCCCGTCTCGATCTTACCATGCTCAACAACACAAGGAATTTCAAGAACAATGGGACAAGGCGAAGGCCATTCTGAGATGTGAGAGTGTGGAGGAAATGGTGAAGGCAAAGGTATCAAAATAAGTAATTTGTGAAGACAACTTATTTTGCTAAGAAACTTCATATCCTCCTGTTTAATATATATGTCTTCTATTCCCCCAAGAACTCCATTGTTTCATCTTTAGTGAAAGTTAAGAGGAAATACTTGGAAAATACAAAGAAGAAAAAGCCGTCAGTGGTAGAAACAGATCTGGTGAATTATTTCCGGTGTAGCTATAATTTGCCAGGAGGTCATAGAAAGGCTCGCCTTTTCGTGGGAGAGGCTCACAAGTATGCTGGAGAACTGATCATGATTTTTAAAATGCTAAAACTTGAGATGAATTTACCAAGTATTCCGGTATTACATCGAGATTTTAGTCTTCCTCACCTAGACAAGTAAGTGCTGCCATTGCTGTGGCTTGGATCGCACATATCCCGTTTCCTTTTTACCAAGTACCAAATATGTTCCATTTTCCAGAGAAATCTTGACAGCACTCATACAACAACTTGAGGCTATAAAAGATGGTATTTTAGAATTTCCTCCAGAGCTGGATACTTCAGAAGAAGCTGCCAATCGCCGTTTAAGGGATCATCTAGAAGCTAATGAAGCTAATCAAGCGAATCAAGTTGTTAGAGACGATTTGTCCGTCCATCCTTCATTATTCTGTGATATCAGGCCTTCTGATGAAGTGCCAGAAACTACAAAAGATATTGATTGCAGTCCTACCCATGATATTGCTTCATTGTACATTGATCTACCTCTCAGAGATTTTGAGTCCAATGAAGTTGTTGCCAATAGAAATCCGAATCTCACCTTACCCAGTCCTGCTCCTGTTGGAGAGATTAGTGTTTGCTATGAAGCTGGCCCTTGTCGGTCGTCTACTGCTAGGGAAGTTTTAATATTCCCTCCTAACTTAACAACACTTGTAGGTTTGAGAACCTTCCTTCTCAATAGGCGCAATTTAGTGGAATGGAGTACTACAGAAGACACATCAACTGTTTCAAAACGCCCTGAACCCTCTGAAAAGTTTTTGGAAGCTAGGCGAAAGTTCGATGAACGAATTTTCAGTCTTTTCCTGTGGCCTGCTCTTATGTCTAGGTATGGACCAAGCCAGAATGAGGCATTTTTGAATGATGATGATAAAGATTGTTATACTCCACGAGCCCAGAAAAAGCCCCTTTCCTCTACTGTTGACAAGTATACAATGCAAGTTAGTGACTCAGATGAACTTGTGGGATCTGCGAATGAACAAATTGAATGCACATCAAAAAAATCAGGGAGCAAAAGGAAAAAAGTGGAGAGTGGAGCTTCCACTTCAAAAATAAAGGATCCCTGTACTTCAGTACCTCCAAAGAAGAGAAGAAAGGTTGTTGTGGAAGATTCAGACATCGATGATCCTGCAGCAGTAATTTGATATCTTGTTTTCATAGCTTTTTATTTTGATACTTTTGTACTCTGTAAAGTTGTCCTGTTATTGACAATTTAGCCCAAATGAAAAATGAGAAGGAATTATTTTTTGAGCCCTTTGCGACTTATTGTAACTTATTTGTATTTACATTTTAATCAAAGTATTGAAAATATAAAATTTTTGACTCCCAAACTGCAGTCTGCACTCCTTTTGTGATTTGTTTCCCTCGGTTGGTACTAAACATATCATTGAAACATTGCATCGAAATGCATCCCTTCCTCTCCAGTCTCTTGAGACAACGCTGCTGCTGCCGCTTAATTATACAGAACTAACTAAAATTAATCGACTAAACTTAGAAATAGTGAGGAAACATTAGGTAGTATCACAGTGGAGCAGGGCGTCGGCGTCGTGTCATCTTATGTGGTCCTCCTTGATGAGGTCGGCCGCCTTCTCGGCGATCATGTAGGTGGGCGCGTTGGTGTGACCGGCGGGGATCTCGGGCATGACGGACGCGTCCACCACGCGCAACCTCCTGACGCCGTGCACCTGTAGCAGCGGGGAAGTGCTCATTGGCAGACGAAGTACCACGACCACTGCTTATTCGCAGATGGGAAGAATAACGGGATTAGGGGGTATATTCGCAGGCAGGGAAGACCACAACCACGGCTTATTCGCAGGTGGGGAGAACAAGCGGAGCGGGAAATTAGCCAATTTCCAGTTCCAGGGATAACAGGGTTAGAGTACTGCTTATTCGCAGAGCACAGGACCTACCCGCAGGCGCGCGTCCACGACGGCGTTGGGGTCCGAGGCGGGCCCCATCTTGCAGGTGCCCGACTGGTGGTAGATGGTGAGGGAGAAGTGGCGGATGTGGCACCGCCAGTACTCCCTGCTGCCGAACTTGAGGCCCTGCTCCTCGCAGGCCGGCACGGCCGCCTCGTACAGCTGCGTGCCCAGCCGCTGGAAAGGCTTCGTCTTGATGATGCGCAGCGTCTCCAGGATACCGTCGACGAGCACCTCCAGATCCTCGGGCTGCTCGAAGTAGCCGGGGTCAATGAGGGGCTTGCTGAGCGGGTTCCGGCTGCGCAGCCTGACCCGGCCTTTGCTCTTGGGACGCAGCAGCATAGGAACGAGGGACCACGAGTCCAGGTGCTCCATCGGCTTGAACATCTGCAGGTGTTGTTAGTACAGGCCCGAGAGCGGAGGCCGCCGTGTGGACGAGTGACTCACCTTGTTGTACAGGTTGAGGTCCAGGCCCAGGCCGTCCCGGAACGTGACGTCCGCCGTCAGCGAGCCCGAGATGAGCATGAGCTCGACGTCCGGCCAGCCGTCCGGGTTGCCGTCGAGCGCGTAGAACGCGACCGACTCGCAGCCGCCGGGGATGGAGCCCGGGCCCGTGCGGTTCACCAGCCACTCCGTCATGATGGGCCCCGAGTACAGGCGCTCCGACTTGAGCGAGATGGTGTCGTTGACGGTGAAGAGCACGCCCCCCGCCGAGACGTGGTCCATCAGGTTGTAGCCCACGGCCAGGTCCGCGATCACGGGGATGCCAAGCTCCTGCGGGTGACGTCGGCGATCAGAACACGAAGACACCGGGGGTGAAGGACCGGCGGGGAGGGACGGGGAGGGGAGACGTGTTTGCGGGCCTTCATGACCCACCGCAGGTCCTCCGGGGTCCTCAAGGACACTCGAGGTTTGAAAACGGGGAGCGCACACAGTGCCAGGAGTCGGCAGGACCCGTCGGGGACAGGCCGAGGCTGGGGCTGGGCGAGGCCGGAGCCTGCTGCCCGGGGGCCGGCGATTGCACCAAAGCCAAAACCCGTCCGGTTCGCGGTCCGTCCCGACGCCGATCGGCCTTGGACGCATTGCCCCCGCCGGCCGACCGGAGCCGGAGAAAGTCGGAGCCGACGTTTTCACCGAAATCCCTTTGCGTGGACGGATTCCCGGTGAGGACATGACCCACCTGTAGGTGCTCCCACCTGCAGGTGCTCTCAGTGAGGACATGAGCCACCTGCAGGTGCTCCCAGTGAGGACATGAGCCACCTGCAGGTGCTCTCAGTGAGGACATGAGCCACCTGCAGGTGCTCCCAGTGAGGACATGAGCCACCTGCAGGTGCTCCCAGTGCAGACATGACCCACCTGCAGGTGCTCTCAGTGAGGACATGACCCACCTGCAGGTGCTCCCAGTGCGGACATGACCCACCTGCAGGTGCTCCCAGTGAGGACATGACCCACCTTCAGGTGCTCTCGGGGCCCGATGCCGCTCAGCATCAGCAGCTGCGGCGAGTTGATGGCCCCTGCGGACACGATCACCTCCCTCCGCGCCCGGATGGTCCTCCGCGCCGCGGTCCGTAGGGTGGCGCCGAGGCCGGACGGCCGCCGCAGCAGCTCCACGGCGACGGCCTCTCGGGTGGCGGGGTCCACCACGACCCTCGTCGCCAGGGTCTCCTTGGCCACGTGCAGCGTGGGCCGGCTGTTCCGGATCGGCCGCAGGTACGCGTGGTTCGAGCTCCAGCGCTCGCCCTTCAGCATGCTCGTCTGCGGACAGAAACGGACCGGGTTCGATTCCCGCCAGGGGCTGTGTTTTTTTTTTTTTTTTTCTTCCCGGAGGACCGTGGCCGGTCTTCTGCTGCGCCTGCGAAGTCCAGGGTAGGCCAGCTCGCCGAGCAGCCGTGTTGGACGGGGCGGCCTACCCTCCGACCCGCGGGCGCTCAGGCCGGGCGCTCGGCAGACCCCAGCCTCAGCCCAGTGTTCTCAATCGAGCGGGCAAGCTCGGGCACGAACATCTTCTATCTCTGTCACACTCATGCCAGCCTTATGAGAAGAGAGAGACAGAAGATTTCCGGGCAAGACCCTTGCCCGCCCGGGCCGCGGTGCTCCACGGGACTGCCTACCCCGGCATTGGCGGGCGCTCCGAACCTCCTCCAACACACCTGGAAGTGCGAGAAGCCCGTCATGTTCCTGCCGTTGTAGTCCACCGTGGGGATCCCCAGCTCGTTAGCGGACTCCAGGAAGGCGTTGGCTATCGGGGTGCGGTAGGGGATGTAGCTCACCGCGACCGGCCCGTCCGTGCCGTGCCACTCCTTGTCGGCGGCCAGCTCCGGCACCTGCCGATCCGATCAGTGAATCACTCGACGAATGAATGACGCGACAAATGAATGACGCGTTGGTACTCTGACTCCGCCGTCCTCTCTCTCTGTCTGACCTGCATGTTCTCCAGCTTCTTGAAGTAGGGCAGCACGTCTTTGAAGGCCCATCCCGGGTTCCCCATCCTCTCCCAGTTGTCGTAGTCCAAACGGTGGCCTCGTGTGAACAGCATGTAGTTGAGCACGCTAGAACCGCCCATCACCTGGGAATAATAAAAGAAAGAAAAGAAGCATGAAACCGGGCCCGAGTCAAGGACAGTCGCTTTTTGGGACTTAGGTGCCCTATGTGGTGCTGTCGACGGCACGGGTGCCGTTTGGCCCTGACACACAGGTCTAGTATCTGTATATTCCCGCGAGTTCGAAGAGAGAAGGAAAAGGAGCGAGAGAAAGAGGGAGAATGAGCTACATCTCAGGCTCGTTTTGCATCTGACTCTTTGACCTCCTGCGTGGTAGGGTCTCGGCTATCGTCATCTCGCGCGCGCGCGCGCGCGCGCGTGTGTGTGTGAGTGTGTGTGTGTGTGTGTGCCGAACCAGTTAGCTCGCCGGTCCAACGGCAGGTCCCGACCTATCCCACCGCGCCTGCACGGTCGAGCGCGCAGCCCTGTGTGTGTGTGTGTGTGTGTGTGTGTGTGTGTGTGTGTTGAGAGTGAGAGAGAGAGAGAGAGAGAGAGAGAGAGAGAGAGAGAGAGAGAGAGAGAGAGAGAGAGAGAGAGAGAGAGAGAGAGAGAGAGAGAGAGAGGAGAGAGAGAGAGAGAGAGAGAGAGAGAGAGAGAGAGAGAGAGAGAGAGAGAGAGAGAGAGAGAGAGAGACAGCGAGCCCGCACACTAACTCCCTGGTGGCAGAGGCACTGTGGTGCACTGCGGCTCTATGCCTGCTCTGCCCCATCGCCTTGACCCTTTGAGGCAGGCTCACGGCTCGCGGCTCGCAGAGTGCAGCGCTCGTCTTCATTGTGAATCCGGGCCGCGGGGAAAGCAGAAAATAGAGCGCCGTAACCCCGAGGAGCGCGCGCGGTAGATAAGCGGGCGTTTCCGTTAACTTTGTTGCACGCGCGTGTTAAGATCTCGGGTTGACCGGCTCACCTCACGTGTGTGTGTGTGTGTGTGTGTGTGTGTGTGTGTGTGTGTGTGTGTGTGTGTGTGTGTCGCGGGGTCCTTGGGCAAGGAACGCGCTTTGCTGGCTGGATGATTCGTGTTTCGCTCCCCCTAACTGTAAGAGGCTCTGATTTGTCCGGCGCCCATGCATCTGTCTGTCTGCCAATCTGTCTGTTTGTCTGCGTGTCATGTCATTAATGGCGGGAAATTCGAGACCTTGGCGTGCGCGCTGCACCGGGTGGCGGGCGGCGGGAACCCACGGCAGCGCCGGGGTGCGCCGCCCGCGTGCGTGCGTGGGGCCGTCTACGCAGTCCGCGGCGTAGCACCGCGTAGCACGGTGCTGTTTGAATGTTTTGAATCGCGGCTCTATTCCCGCCACGGCGGGGGCGGCCGGGGGCGGCGGGGGCGGCCGGGGGCGTGCGTCAGGATGACGATGACGGAGTCCGGCCGTGCTGCTGACCCCTCCCTCGGGGTGGCCGTCTCGTCTGCCAGACAGTGCGTCCTGAATCTGAATATGCATTCGACAGTCCCGGTCTGACCTGGCGCGACGTCATCTTCATTTACATTTGAGATTTTGAGGCCCGAGTCGGGCGGGGGTTCGTGGCGCCAAGAGTATTTCAGGAATGGGGTCACGCGACCTCTTCTGACCACACGACAATATGACGAGACGGACCGCGGACTTCCTCGATTTCGTCGACAAAAGGTCATGGCGTTATGTAATCAATGGACGACCCCACAATGGGTGCCCGCTGCGCCCCGCTGTGCTTTACAGCGCGGACTGCACTGCATATGCACCTGCACAAGGCGGTGACACCGGGCTTTGTCGCCGGCGGGAGAAAGAGAACGGGCGCGGCATTCGAACCCGGGGGGAGGGGGGGGGGGGTAGACAACTCTCGGTCGTTAATGCGGCGAGCAGCAGGGGTTCGGGTTCGAATACCGACACCGGCTCGCCGCTGTGTGGACATCGTCCGGGATCGAACCCCGAGTCCGACAGTCGCGAGGCAGACACGCTGGCCACTGCACCACACGGTGGCTACCTTTCCGCGCGGGAAGTTGCACCGCCGGTCCTTCATGCCGAGGCATGACGACTTCTGCGGCGTGGTCCGGTACTTCCAGTTGGCCTCGCTGAACTGCAGCAGGTTAGCCGTGATGGGGATGTCCATGGCGAAGATCTCGGAGCGGCCGGCCTCCACCAGCAGCACGGTCCAGTTGGCCACCTCGGTGAGGCGGGCGGCGAGCGCGCAGCCGGCCGTGCCCGCGCCCACCACGATGAAGTCGTACTCGGGGAGCAGCGCGTCGAGCGGCCGGTCTGCAGGCTCCTGGGGGCCGTCGCGCAGCAGCCGCAAGAACGTGTTCCACACCGCCTCCGTGTACAGCGTGTCCTGCTGGGCGGGCGCCCGCTGCGCCAGCAGCAGCACCGCCACGGCCACGACGGCCGGGAGGACTCTCGGCATGGCGCGGCCGCCGTCCAAGACACGTCCAAGACACTCGCCGACCGGCTCCTCCCAGGCCCCCGTCAACGGCCCGGAGCACGATAAGTCGCAGACTGCAGCGGGCCGGACCACCGCCTCCGGACCCCCCATGGTCCTCCCCTCTCACGGCTCCGGTGGGCCCTGGGACGACTGGGGGTGGGGGAGGGAGAGGGGAGAGGTGTGTGTGTGCGTGTGTGTGTGTGAGTGTGCGCGCGCGTGTGTGTGTGTGTGTGCGCGCGTGTGTGTGCGCGCGAGGCAGACTCACACTTACCGTGTAAAGTTCAATGCCTAGGACCTTCGCCTCCGGCCCTCTATTTGTTTTATTTTTGTCGGCTTTGTCGGCGAGCGCTGCACTGACACACACACACACACACACACACACACACACACACAGTTCGAAATCCTGTCGGCCAGTCAGCCGCCGGATAAACGCTCTAGTTGTTTCAATGTCGACGCTCTACATAGTAACTGAGCTCGCGGGCGCACGGCGGGACTGTTGCACGCAGCCTGCCACACCCTACACGGACCACGGTGATTCGCGGAGAGGTCCCCCTTGACCATGGTCTCTCTGGACCTGGGAGTGGCGGGAGCCTCCCCCCCCCCCCGCTCCTCCTCTCCCCCCTTCTGGCGACAGGTATTACCCAACTCAACTCCACACCGGGAGCTCACAGTCAGCTCAGTCGAACCCGTCCGCCAAACCGATCCCACCGTCTTGCCCGTCTTACCCCTCCCCCCCCTTTTTTTGCAATAAATACCAACCGTCGCAGGAAAAAAATTGCCATCCCAGCTTCCACTCATTTCATCGCTTTTAATTCGAGAGCAAAAAGAAAACGCATTTTTAATCACAATAATTATCAAATAATACCACAGTTATCACAAGTTTTGTAAAGTTTTTTTTTGTCGTTTTATTTTAAGGCGCGTGGTCGCGGTTAGATCCGCGACTTGAGACGCGGCTCCAGTGACAGGGTGGCCTCCCGGCCTCGCACGCAGCGGCTGCGGATGCGCCAAACGTCCTGCAAAGGCAGAATTGCGTCAACGAAGGGGCGCGGGAATAGAGTCTTCCAACGAGACATCAAAACGGAAGCTGAAGGAAGTGTTTTCTTCTAGCTTCCGCTTCGAGGCCTCGCTGGAAACCTCTACAAAATGGAGCATTCCGGGAGAGCCGGACCGGAAATGCCGACTGCCATTCCGGCTCGGGTGGCCGCACCTGGAAGCTGAGGTCCATGTTCCTCATCCTGGCCATCTCTTCCAACTCCCTGGCCACAAACTCCTGCACCGTGTTCTCCACGTCGATGTAGTGGCAGTCGGAGGCGGCGAAGTGGCCGGAGATGGCCTTCCGGAAACCCTTTTTCAAGAAATAAAGTTTTAAAAGTCGAAATCATTGACGTTGTCGAAGTTTCCTCATTTTTTTTTTTTTTAAAAGTAATTTTATCGTTCTCGGCTCGAATCTCACCTTGGTCATATTGGCGCCCGATCCGTGCAACAGCAGCGGGTGGAAGAACACGGTGTCCCCCTTCTTCATGGTCAGCATCTTCTTTGGCTTGTCGTCGAAGCCGAGGACGCCGTGGAACGCCTTGTTGACGCCGCCCTGCCAGTCGGGGTAGTCGTGCTGGTAGAGTTCGTTCTGTCGGTGGGACCCGGGCACCACGAACAGGCAGCCGTTGTTCTCGTCGATCTCCTCCATGGCGGTCCAGGAGGCCACGATGCGGTCCGCGGGCCGGAAGGGGAAGTAGTGAAGGTCCTGGGGGAACACCGGGAGCACCGGGAGCCGTGAGCGCGTGCCAGAGGCCCCATCGGGACCGGGAGGGAGGGAAGCAGTGCACATGCAGCAAGCTCACCTGGTGAAGCGGATGTCGGGAGGTGAGCTCGCCTGAGTCTGGAGGCTTGTTGATAAGCATCGAGTGGACGGCCATGATGTCCGGGCCCGTGAAGCACTGCACGATATCAAGCACCTGGCAGAGAGAGAGAGAGAGAGAGCGAGAGAAAGAGAGAAACAATTGAAAGAAATATTGTGGAGTAAAATAAAAATGTGATTTAAAAAAAAGGCGAAAAATATTATAAAGAATTCGATCGACAAAAAATAGCAAAAAAAAAAGTTGCGAAGAAATGTAAAGAAAACAAATTTTGCAAAAAAAAAAAAAACTTTGTGAAGCAAAGAAATGTTAATCAAAACGGGAAAAAAATGACGAGATGCAATGCAACAGGTCTTTACCTCGGGTGCCGTAAGGTAGTCGGAGAGGACGTCGTCCCAGATGAAGTCCTGCAGCTTGTTGTACAGGAACTGGCCGCGGGCGCCCTGCTTGGCCAGCGAGATGTCCCTCATGAGGATCATGCCGCCCTTGGACACCCGGCCCTCGCAGAGGTCTACGAACCGCTGTCTGGGACGGGACGTCACTTTTGTAAGGGCGGTAGTCGAGGTGAATGGCAGGTGTGTCTGGGACACTCGAGAAAGCTCTCTCTCCCTCTGTCTTTCTCACTCTGTCTTTCGCTCTCTGTCTTTCTGTCTTTCTCTCTCTCTCTCTCTCTGTCTTTCTCACTCTGTCTTTCGCTCTCTCTCTCTCTCTCTCTCTCTCTCTCTCTCTCTCTCTCTCTCTCTCGTCCGTACTGGTACGCGTCGATCTTCTCCTCGCTGATGAGCCTGGGGTAGAGGAGGAAACCGTTGTGCTCGTAGAACTTGCGCTGCTCGAACGTCAGCAGGGTGTTGTCCAGGGTGTAGCGGAAGGCGGAGGAGGCGCCACCGCCGCTAGCGTAGGGGGCGGAGACTGCTGCCGCCGGCCTGGGCTGGAGTGAGTGAGCGATGTCCATTAGAGAGAGATGGAGAGAGACCGTCTCCCACCTTAACGCCTGCGAATGCTGGGGTAGGCCAGCCCGCACGACGCGCGTGCATGCAGACGTCGTGGTTGCCTACCCAGCAGGCGCTCGGGTGGTTTTGCGCACTCTGTCTCCCACCACAAGTCCACATCGCTCTCCGTAATCGAAGAAAATAAACAAATTTAAAAATAAATCGTCTCCCGCATTTGTAAATCCTGTCTATCGTATTTTTTTAATTTTTTTTATTTGTACCGTCGGGCATGGTGGCGACCTGTCGGCTCCTCGCTCATGGTGCAACAGGGCATCCATTCTCTCCTGGTCCATCTTGGTGGTTTCGTCTGCAGCAGAGAAAATGTCAACGGCGTAGTATAGCATCGCTGTTCCTTTTTATTTATTTTTATCCCTGTCGTGCGGGCATCGACCATTTAAATCTCGTCGTCCCCACCAACAGGCACAAAATAACGCACAGACACACAGACACGCACACACGCACACACTCCAAACGTGCGAATATCATTTCCCTCACCTTGTGCCTCGCTGTAAGGCGTACGGTACGGTATCTTTGGAGCGGAGCCAAGGCGTTCGTGTCAGCAGCACCGCCACTGGGTCCACTGGTCACTCGCTGTGTACCTGTTCGGCAGGTTGTGTCTACTCGCTGACCACGACTAACCACTGGCTCCCATTCATTCGTTCAATGACTGCCCCCCCCCCCCCCCGCCCCCTCCCCGCCCCTCGCCGCCCCCGCCGCCCCCGCCGCTTCCTGAGTCGCCGCTGTCTCCGCCGTACAACCCCGCGCTTGCACTTTTGGTGTGTGACGCGAAGCCCTTTCGTGGCGGGGCCGTGCGCCGAGACAAAGTCCCGTAACTGAACTAACATCACCCCTACGGCACGTACGACTCACCAACCCCCCCCCCCTCCCCCCCCCGTTCCCTCCCCGCCCTCTACCCTCTTTCCCCAGACTGACGTGCGGCATGGCGGAGTCAATCGAACCGCATCAAGTCAGCTGACCGCTGGGGCCGCGCCGGGCGGCAGCGTCTGCTCGGAATAGCCAATGACAAGATCGTGACCTATGATGGAGAGCGTACTGCTGGCCTGGACTATTTCGGACTGCGAGGCAGAGGTACACTGTAAATGAAATCGCAAAGACGATTTAAAAAAAAAAAAAGAAGCACTGATTATTGCAAAATTTTGCGATGATCACTGCAAAATTTTGCAATTATATCCGCTATTACAAACCTTTTGCAATACTGTACATTGCACTATTCTTCGCGTCATTGAGCGTCATTTCAATTTTCTTGCAATGACATGTTATTGTTATTGCAGTTATTCTGGAATAACAAAAATCATTGCAGAATATTGCAGTGATGTCATTGCAATTTCAAACCCAGTGTCAAGTCAGCGCAGTTACCGACTGTCAAGGCGGAACAATACGGAGGACGGCAACTTGAATAACATTTCGGAAACCGCGTGCAAAGATGGACACCATCATTATCAATCATCAATTAGTCCTGAAAATCAAAAGGCCTGGACAAGCGACTGCTGCAATGGTACCTGAGCGCTATAATACCGGCTGCGTTAGTAAATTATTGACTGCAAATCGGGCGCCAGTTTCGAAACGCAAATTATATCGGCGGGGTAAAATATTCACACCGGCAGTAAGATTCCAAAAGGCCCCGCCAATTGGATTCAGGTGCTCAGTTTTCATTGCGCCTGCATTTGCCATGCAGATTGTCGTCTGGTGCATGGGAAGGGAAGGAGGTGGGGCGGGGGGGGGGGGGGGGGAGATGGAGAGGGGGAGGGAAGCCGGCGGGTCGAGGCGACGGCAGAACGCCCTGCAAGGTAGGCAACCCAACGGGCCCGAGCGCCACCTGTGCTGCCTAGCACGGCGGGGCAACCGAAGCATGAATAACAAGGACAGACGACGGATGGGTGAGGAACAAGAGGTTGGGGGGGGGGGGGGGGGGGGGGAGAGAGATGCACGATAGACCCGCGATAACTTTATGTTGGGGACAACAACTCCTGCCAAAAGATGACGCGCGGCGAGGTCGCGGGTTCGATCCCAGGTCATTGTTTCTATAAATCTCTTCATTCCCTATATTCTTATCTCATTTTTTCCCTCCTGCAAGGCCGTTGCACGCGCGGCCTCTGTTTCTGCCCGAGCGACGCGGTCCCGATTGTGCTGTTTGCCTTTTTCCTTTTTCCGCGAAGCGGTGCCGCTCGCCCCGGGCCTGCAGCTGCAGCAGCGTAACATATTACATCCATGTGGACACGCCCGTGCTGAGTCTTAGCGGGCTTAAGTCCAAGTGAGACGGAGTGTTGTACACCTGCCCTCTCTCTCTCTCTCTCTCTCTCTCTCTCTCTCTCTCTCTCTCTCTCTCTCTCTCTCTCTCTCTCTCTCTCTCTCTCTCTCTCTCTCTCTCTCGGGTGCTGTTTTTCTCCTTTTCTCTCGTCAAGGTGTTGCTACTGGCTGGCCTGGACTCGCGCGGTGGCAGAGTGTGCGCTGTCATTTGTTGCCGATTCGGGACCAGCGGGGACCAGCACGCGCGAGAACTGGGTCGATTTAGATTCGGGTTCGATCGAGGAACTCGTCTGCTGCGCGATCCGAAGGCGAGCCGAGCGGGCAACCCAGCCGTGCGTGAGCAGGGGCAGCGGGGGCTGCGGGGGCAGCGGGGGCCGCGGCGCGGGGGCCGCGGGGGCAGCGGGGGCCTCCGACAGCGGCGAGGGCGCTCGGCGCGCTTCAGAGGACTTCGCCGTCACCGCCGCGCCGCGCGCCGCCGCGGGACGGCGAGCATGCACCGTCTCTGTCTGGCAACGTGACACAAAGCGCGCGTTCGCAGGACTGGCCGGGGCCCGGCCGCCCGTGAGAGCGAGAGAGAGAAAGAAAGAAAGTGAGAGAGAGAGAGAGAGAGAGAGAGAGAGAGAGAGAGAGAGAGAGAGAGAGAGAGAGAGAGAGAGAGAGAGAGAGAGAGAGAGAGAGAGGGGGGGGGGAGCAAACAACGACGACGGCTCGGCGTCGCTCACTTTTCGCACGCCGTACAAATATGAGACACGATAGCGCCCATGACAGGGCAGGGCGACGGACGGACGCGCGGCGAAGCACATAAACAAACCCTCCCCCTCCTGCCCCCCTCCCCTCCCCCTCCGGAGCCTTGCAGGGCCTCACAGCGTCGCTCGGTCGTCTACTTCGCCTGCTTCGCCTGCTTCGCCTGCTTCGCCTGGCATGTAGGCACATTGCGCAAACACTGCCGACGCACACGGAGAGGAGGGGGAGAGAAGTCAGTCGACGGGCCGCAGGCACCGCGGGGGAGCGGCAAGCGGCATGCGAGGGGGAAACAACTTATTCGGTGGTCCGGGCGGACACGGTCTACGTGATCCGGGCTAATAGAGTACTCCGGAGAAGCCCGAATCGGAAGTAAAAAGTCGTAACGAAGAAGAAGAATCCCGGAGAAAATATGAAAAATCGCGTGATTTTCGAAGGGCAGCGGGGTTCCGGATACTCGATTTCTCATTCCTCCCCTGCATTCTTCTTTTTCGTTACGACTTCTCACTTCCGTTCTGGGTCTGAACTTCCCCGGAGTACTCTACCGGGGGTAATCCAGGCCGGATTGCCACTAGGTATTCCAAAAATTTTATAGAAAATTCCGGTTAATCCCGGGGGTGAACCAGGGTATAGAGGTTTCCAATGAGACTTGGAAACGGAAGCTGAAGAACAAAAACATGTCCAGACCGGAAACTCTCGAGGGCAGGTATGAGAAAAATTCATGCGCACTAGCCGCGCCAAATATGGGAAATAACCTCCAATTCCACTCAAAACGACATTGACGTATCCCATACCTGCTCTCGAAAGTGTCCGGTCTGGAAGAGCTTTTTTCCGTTTTTGTTCTTATCAGCTTCCGTTTCTAAAGTCTGATTGGAAAGCTCTATTCAAGGGTAATCCAGGCCGGATTACGACCAGGTATCCGGGGGTTATCCGTGGGTAATCCGGGGTAACCCGGGGTAATCCAGCGAAAAACCAGAGGGTAATCCGGTGGACACGCCTTTGCCGAGCTGTTTCCCCCTTCGACGGCATGTCATGTCAGCAGAACAACAAAAACACTACGCAGCAGCACTGCGCAGGGCCCGCGGATGCCATATGCCCTCTCCTCTCCCTCTCACTCGGCTCTTCCTGTTGTCTCGAGTAGAACTTTGCCGGTGTTGTCCGAGGGGTCGCCGCAGCTGCCCGCGAGACAACCAGTGTGTACACATTTCGAGACAATCAAACGCACGATCATCGATTAGAAATTCTCGAAACCGCAACACGTGGGGACGTTCATAAACTACGTGACCGATTTCAGGCCACTTTTGAGCCCCCTTCCCCTCCCCCTATCGTTACTTGGCTAACCTAACCTTACCCTGCATTCAAGATAGGATCGTGACCATAGGTAACTAGGCACCCCCCCCCCCCCCCCCCCCCAAATTGGTCACGTAGTTTATGAACGTCCCCTTTGAGTTTGAGCTGCACTCCAGCGCTAGATACGGCGGCCGTCGTGAAACGCCGAATACAATTCCGAATTTTCTGCAGATTAGTAGTTGCTGCAGCAATCTACAGAATCAACACAATCAGTGTACACTTTAGGGCAGTGTTGTGGACCCATCGGTGGTTTGTCGCCGGGCCCTTAAACAAGAGCTCGGCGCACCACCCGCGACCCCTCCACCCCCTCTCCCCCACAATCCCCACCCCCCAACATCCCTCCACCCTCTGCAGCCCTCCACTCCTTCACCCCTCGCACCCGCGGACGAGCTGTAGGAAGGAGTTTAACGCCGAGTAGCTTCTCAAGCTTTAAAATTTTAACAGCACCATTTCGAACGGTGTTTATTTGCGAAGGCTAAGGTCAATGATGGACCCCCATCAACCCCCCCCCCCCGCGCAGACGCCGCCGAGACGCCAGCGGCGGGAGCAGGCGGTGGGAGAAGGGGAGGTGAGGGGGAGGGGGTGTCTAGCGACGGCGGTCGCGGGGGAGGTTTGTTTCTGTTGTGCTCACGTGACGCGAGCCTGGCGGGGAGCGTCCCCAAATTTACGGGTTATCAACTTTTTTTTTTTTTTTTTAAATGGTTGCAAAGGGACGGCCCTGGGCCACATACGACTCGCCCGCTTTGTTCCCGGCGCCTCCCTCGGCAGCCGTAACTCGAGCAAGATAAACAACGAGCAGAATAAGCTTTGCATGGCGGGGTCGTCACCAAACGCCGGCCGCGGACGTCTCAAGTTAGGCGGGATATGCAGCCCTCTCCGAGCACGTGCGCGCGCGCGTGCGTGTGTGTGTGTGTGTGTGTGTGTGTGTGTGTGTGTGGGTATGTGTGTGTGTATGTGTATGTGTGTATGTGTATGTGTGTGTGTGTGTGTGTGTGTGTGTGTGTGTGTGTGTGTGTGTTGGTGAGCGTTGCACGGTCATGGGTGCGGCCGAGTCGGCCGAGTGCCCGCCTAATCAAAGTCCGCAAATGAGTAATAACATTTTTGGCGCGTGGAACACAGGGGCAACACTGTGAGAGATGACGGAAGGCAGCCATCGTACGACTTGAAGCAGGCCATCCCTGTCATCCCCCCCCCTCTCTCTCTCTCTGCAGAGATACGGAAGCAGAGCGGAGGAGTGTCAAAGAACCGGAGCTGTCAATTTTTTTTTTTTTTTTTTTGTCTGATTAGTCGTTTATGTTACACACCGCTATGGCAACACATTGCCAAATCTCGATCGCCAACGTGACCGCCACTCCCGGCTGCACGATCACGTTATTCACATTGTCGTTCGGGTTCACACCCGTTCACATTCGGGTTCAGACACCCGTACGGCCTGTTTCATGTGCGCATTATCAGCATCATCGGCACTATCAAACAGAGCGCTTGTTAATTAAAACTCGAGCAGACGGCTTTCGGGTGCCCTTAATCTGGCGCGCGTGTGCGCCGCTGTGCGAAACGTGTCAGTGGGCAGGGCCGTAGTGTACTCCGGAGGAGCCCGCCAAACACGGAGACCGCCGGGGAAAAGGATGAGAAACTGCTTGCTTCCGGGACCCCGCTCGCGATTTCTCATACTTTCCTCAGCCTTCGGCCTGACACCATCCCCGCGCTCGGGGGCCGCTTTACATATACTGTGCGCGGAGGGTGTGAATAAGTAGGGACGGCCCCTGCGGCCGGGCGGGGGAACGTCCCTCAAAGAGCCTCACAGCGCCAGTTACGGCCCCGGGTTCGAGCCCCGTCGACCTCGCTGCTTTTATCTGCTGCCGCGTCCCCGCTGGCACAAGACAAGCAAAGCGCGGGGACCGGCAGGGGGCTGCGGCCAGGCCTCAAGCAGGTGAGCGTGACCGAGGTCTGACGCAGACGTACTCTCGAGAGGCAGGGACAGAGAGAGAGAGAGAGAGAGAGAGAGAGAGAGAGAGAGAGAGAGAGAGAGAGAGAGAGAGAGAGAGAGAGAGAGAGAGAGAGAGAGAGAGAGAGAGAGAGAGAGAGAGAGAGAGAGAGAGAGAGAGAGAGAGAGAGAGAGAGAGAGAGAGAGAGAGAGAGAGAGAGAGAGAGAGAGAGAGAGAGAGAGAGAGAGAGAGAGAGAGAGAGAGAGAGGGAGAGAGAGAGAGGCCTGGCGGCGTGGACATTGGATGTGATGCTCACCCTCTTCCCCTTCCGGGTCCAAGCGGGCGCGCAGCACCAGTGTATCTCGCACATGACACTTGGCCCGGTGAGGATCCAAAGAACAGACAAAGGAGGAGGATTGAGGACTCAGCCACACACAAAATAATATAAAAAAAACAAAAAAAAAACGGAATATTAGATGAAGGAAAATTCAACTAAACTTCAATTCAAGTTCACATTGAGGGATCGTCATCCATTGCATACGTCCCCGCACAAGTCTGGCGGCTGCGGCCGGCTGGGATCTGGGCAGCACTGAGCGCCTGCCGGGTAGGCAGCCCCGGACTTCTCCACACACGCGTGTCGTGCGGATTGGCCCACCCGGCCACTCGCAGGCGTCATGCCCGCCATTATCGGCGCGGAAGGACTCGGAGGGACCCCGGCCATCGGCGGTTTAGGGTGTTAGGGGTGGAGAGAAAACCCAAACCTTATTCCTCCCTCGATACCTCAGCAGCGACTGTTATTGGCGCTGTGTTTTCTTTAGGTACCTCCGGGGGGGGGGGGGGGGGTACCCTCCCGCACTGCGCTGGGCGCGCATGGGCGCGGTCCTTGTTTACCTCTCCTATCGATCGTCCGGGTACTCCCCCTCCCCCCTCTCTCCCTTGTGTGTGACCTTGGATTTCGCTCTCATCGCGCGCGCGTCCAGAAGGCTCCTGGTGACATTGGGGTGCAGCCGTGTCTCTGGCGATACCGCACGCGCGTCCCCACTGATAGCACACGGCCGCGGTGGTGGCTGCTATCTTTAGAGCCGACGGCGGCGGCGGCGGCCCGGCTGACTGACTATGCCGTTAGCGCGCACATTGCAGAGAGGGGAAGGAATGTTCCATTCATAGAGTCCACCCGAGACTCGGCCCCGGCCCGGCCCGGCCTGGCGCGCCTATAAGGCCCTAAATAAGTCGGAAAAATTATAAAGTGGTTCTGAAGGCGGGCGGCGCTGCGCGGCGGGGCCGGGGCGAGCGTATCGCATGGAAAGTTCCCCAGCGTCAGCCCCCGCCCAGCCCCGCTCCGCCCCGCCCCGGCCCCCGCTTCTGCATCTGCAGCGGAGAGCTGCTCCCGGGAGCCTCCGCGGACCGTGCAGGAATGCTGCCGTTCTCAGAGCCGCGCTTCGCCAACTAGTCTAACTCCTTCCGAACGCGTTTCCAAGACGGGAATCAAAGACGGAGCTCCGAACAATATTCACCCCCGGTGGCTCCCCGTCGCGAGGGGGAGGGGGGGGGGGGCTCACGATCAGAATGAAAGCGTATACCACAATTTTAAGTCAAATTTGATTTTTTTCCCGGTTTTTTTTTTTCTTGATGACATGTTCTGATATTTTTCCTGTTTTTGTTTTCGATGAGGTTTTTTGATATCTTTCCTGTTTTGATCGGCTAACGTTTTTCGATATTTTTTTTCTAATTTTTCCTTGGTTTTCTAAGTTTTCCGATTTTTGCTGACATTTCCTCAATTTTGTCTTTTTTCTGTTTTCTTTTCTGATTTCTTATTTTTTTTTATTTTTTTTTTACATTGGTATTTTTGAGTGAGGGACCCCTGGCCCATGCCACCCGTGACACGTCATCATTTTATGGGCGACTCCTGCGGTGGACAGAGACGCACCGCGTTTTCATTTTGCGATAACTGAATTGCTATCTGTTGGCAGCGGCTGTCAGCCGTTGGCAGTCTGTCACGTGTAGCGAGGGCCGCGGCCACGCCGCCACTCAAGCTCCCGTCACGTTCCTGCTCTATTCTCTTTTGCTGCCAAAGCGCTGCCCTCCGCCACTGGCCGTGGCCACACGGTGCTGGGAGCAGCCCGTCGCTGGTGCGGGCCTGCGCGGTCTGCGGGACGGGGAGTGTGGCCCTGGGCACCCTCCCTGCTACCCTCCAGGCGCGGTGGGTTCGACTCCCACCGCCCGTCCCCGACGCACTCTTCGCCAGTGGCGGATCTAGGGGCGGCTTCAAGGGGGGTAATGTCTCGCTTTTTGCCTACTTACAAGCGGGAAAGTTATGCCGGTTGCCTACATTTCCGGCGCACTTTGGGCACCGAGAGGGGGGGGGGGGGCAAAGGGAAGTCTCCCTCCTCCCACCTCCTCCCCTCAAACCCGCCACTGGTCTCCGCCCTCGGATCGGAACGACATCAACGACAGTACTCCGGAGAAGCCCAAAAACGGACGCAAGAAGAAGTCGCGTAACGAAGACGGCGAAGAACACGGGAGAGAAAGTATGAGAAATCGTGTACTGGGAGCCCCCGCAAAAATTTCAGGAGTTTGTTTGCCCCGCGGCCCCTCGGGGCAAGAACACCTCGCTGACGTCACCCCCCGCGATCCGGCTGAGGTCATCAGCTTGCAATATTCATCGCCAATATCGCCATAGTCTGACTCCGCGACGCTTGGCCACTCTGACGCACCGCGCGCGCCGAGGCAGCAGGGCAGAGGCAGGGCAAGAGAGAGACAGAGGAGTTACAGAGCCGCCCCCCGCCAAAAACACAAAGAAAAATGGGCCACGCCACGGAACGCTCTACATAGGCCGCCTTATCCACGCGTTTCCGCTGGCGTTGTCGGAAAGCGGACGGATGGAATAAATGATGGACTGGATGGTGAGATCGGATGCGTCCGACCGACCGACCGGACCACGACCGGACCGGGCACAACGAGAGGAGTATGACGTCACGTGACAAGTCACGTGGTACAAACCCCGGCAGGTTGCCAGCAGCGCAGCGGGGGCAGGTCCGCCCGCCTCCCGCACCGCACGTGTTCGGAGCACGCAACGGGATGCGCTCTCTCTCTCTCTCTCTCTCTCTCTCTCTCTCTCTCTCTCTCTCTCTCTCTCTCTCTCTCTCTCTCTCTCTCTCTCTCTCTCTCTCTCTCTCTCTCTCTCTCTCTTTCTCTGTTTATCTACAGCAAAGAGAACCGGTCGACAACACACCATCGACCTGCAGGGGGCAGCACGTCAACCACGATAGTGCGAACAGGGGCAGGGTACCCGGGACCCCCGACCGCCACCAGCCCCCTCTGTTTTGGGGGGTCCTCCCTCCTCCCTGCCGCCTCCCACCCCCTTTCAGGTGCGTGAAGGGCTACGTACCGATCGCCAAGGGTGCCTCCCCCTTCACTCCCCCCTCTCACCATTACCACCCCATATCGACGTCGCAGCCCCCGCGGTCCCCGCGGGGGTTAGCAGGAGCCGCAGCCGCCGCTGCTATTTTTAAACCGCGCCTGCAAAATTTTTAAAGGCCATGCGTCACGGAGTGTGCGGCAGGGAGCCCCCCTCCCCCCTCCCCCCTCCTCCCCAACTCCTCTGCCATCAAGCGCTACCATGGGGCCGCTCAATTGAACATATTACGCAATTTGTGCACGTCCTTGCAACTTTGTCCAGAGTCACTCATTGATCGAGTTGATGCTCGAATTGGCTCCGCCGGGCAGGCTGTCCTCTTTCTCTCTCTGCGCACGCGGGTTTTGCACCTCGCTGTGCGGCGCGGCGTACGAACGGACAAAAATTTTCCGTCCTCGTCTCGCGTGAGGGCTCCCGTGCGAGAGCGACAAGGACGGGAGATGAGAGGGTGTTTGCGCCGCTCGCCGTACACAATTCCCCCCCTCCTCCAGCCTGACGTCACTGTGACGTATTTGCAGATAAAAAAGAAATCGCAGGTGCCAACTTAACAACCGCTTCCGTTTCGGATTTTTGCCAGGATTTATGTCAAGCAGGCTTCCCTTCGCACTCTAAGAACGAATTTGCGGAATTTTTTCCACCAACAGAATCGCGTCTCGTCTCCGGCCGTCGGCTTTGGAGCGTCTTCGGTTGGCACGTGTGCTTCGTCCGCGGCCGTCAGGCTGGCAGCACTGCCGCCATCTTTGTATATGTGATCAAACAAGTGAAAGAATAGGTCACTGATGGTTTGTGCTCGTGCCGTAAAGAGTTCAGAAGCGTTTCTTTAACCCCGAGAATTATGAGTATTAGTGCTCTTTTTGCCTTAAGTAATTCGGAAAGCAGTAAGGAAGACTTTTTAGAAGCCATGCCCGCATTAAGTTCAAATTGGTGAGTGTTTGAACCATTTTCTTCTGGGTGGGCCGACCTGTTCTCGCAGCTGGTCCGCCATGTTGGATTACTCAGCCGTCACGTCGGGCATTTCGAATAATTTTTGTTATTCCCCATCTATTCTAGTGTCGCTATTGGCACGAAAACCGCTCTAGTCGTCGCCCCTGTAATTTGTCGTTAAATTTTGTGGGGAGAATCTGGTCTGGAGACAATTGCTGAAATGTAGTGCCTTGTCTGTCTTTGGCAGTCGCAATTCTGCTCCAATTGACGCAATAAATTTTCCATTACCTTCCATTGCTATATTTTTTTTTCTATGCCCGTTAGTTTAATTCGAAGTCGAATGATTTAGAGGCTCTGTATTTGTGGTCGGGACTGAACTGGGGACACTCTGCCATGCAATATCGGGGCGAGTGGCCTTGACTTGATCGGTGGGACCCGATCTGTAAAGGAAAGTGCTGGATGCAGGAGCAGGGCTGGCAGGAGATGCAGTCCGTGGCCGTGCCGTGCCGTCACGTCTCCGTGTGGGCCGTATCGTCTCAGACGGGCCCCCGGCGCCCAGCTCGCTGCCATTCCAGTTAGAAATGACTCGCGTGTCACTGGATGTTGGTCGAAAGAATGGTTTCGCTGCTAACGGGTCCGTTCCCCTGCCCTCGCGTGCATTGACACTTTAGTGCAGTATAGCAGCCCATCCCATCCTGTGCTGGTTGTGGTGCTAGAAGTCTTTTGTTGTTACACTTTGGGTTGGTGCACTGGAGGTTGGCATGTAAAGCTGTTGGAAAATTGCCTCCTGGATCAGCAGCAACTGTCAAATAACTTCCATGACTATTGTTTACACATTGTGTGATCTTGTGTACAAGGATGCAGGAGCACATTTGTATTGGAAAGGCATGAGTTTTTTCTTTGTCTCTTATTGCTGTGGCACGACATTTGCATTTTGGGAATGGTGTGGCCTGGGTCTGTAATCTTATCTGTTATTGTTTGTAGCTGTCGCCTACATTGTACCTCTCTGAGCAGAGACCTGATAACACTCTGCCCATGCCATCAAAATGCAGATCTTGGTCTTTTTGAAAACTCAATAATTGAGAAATGCCTTAAGAGTGGTGATTTGAATTTATTTGTCAATTAATATAATGCTGATACAAACATTTACACAAAATACTGCAGTCAGTACCAGGTCGTCCATTTTTTTCATTTCCATTTTCCCTCATTGCCACTCTCTGGGATTGGGCTATTTATAGTTGCTACCCAGTCGTGTTGACTTGGTTTAGTACCAGATGCAGCCTTGTTTTAGACTTGGCTCCTCGCCAATGAGCAGTTGTCCTTGCAGTTTTCCTCTTGCTGCTGCTGTTTACTAAGGACTCAATTATTAAATTTTAATTTCAAAATAGCCAAATTTTTTGATTATTGTTTATTCCTTTTGCCAATGCTTAGGTAAATTTCCTTGCAATAGTCAAACAGTGGCTTGCTGTGTGATGGATGTGAGTTTTCTCTTTCACTTCCTTCAGTATTGTCCTGTACAGTGTACTGGCTAGTTCCCATCTATTTATAGCCGGACCACTGCGTAGCATGTGATGATGCTGGTGCCAGCAAAGGTGACAGAACTCCGCCAAAGCACTTATGTTTGCCTGTAGGGAGGATGGATGATAAAATAACTATTTCATTGCAATGCCTGTCATGTCCTTTATTTGTTTTGTTCCAGCTCTACCGAGGTTGAGGCCGTGCCTCAATACTGTATAACGTTGGGCGCGGGGCCTCAGTCTTGGTCCTGATGGCCCCCACACCGCCTTCACAATTGTGTCGCCGTCACTCAGCACAGAGGGCAGCGGCGTGGGGAAACCGAAGGAGCTCTCTGTGAGCGCACTGCGTAACTGCAATGTTGTGCAGGTAAGCAATATGACTGGGTGAATTGCAAGGAATAGGCTTTCTGCTGGTAGCAGGTAGGCAGGGTACCCAACTGTGTTTGGGAACTAATGCCAACTTTTATTCTGAGTGTGGATGGAGGGGGAGGGAGACCCCTGCTCTTGTTGTTGGGGACTGATCATCTGTTTAGTCCTCTCCCATCCTTTGAAGTCTTAAGTTCATGGCTCTTTCAAGCAGACCAAGCATTTATTCAAAATCATGGCTTCTTGATACAGAGATTGGTGGTTTTGATTTGGAGTTTTCTGCTTCTGAAGACTGTATTTGCTCCCGTGAAGATTTGAATGTGAGCTAGTGTAAGAGGGCTGTAGTCCTTGCTTTTGTTATTGTTTTGACTTAAGTTTGCCTGCTTTTCTCTTCTGCAGGAGAATGAATTATTGAAAGCAGCGAGGTCGCTGGAGTCACTACGCTTGACGTTTGTGCTCCAGTTGACTGAAAGCAGCCAGGTGCTTTGGGAAACAGTCTTGTGGCAAGGACGGTTGTACATCCAGTTACCGTCATGCATACTCCCGGAGGGATCAAAGGAAGGCTTTGTGTCCCTGCTGGAGTACGCAGAAGAAGTGCTGAAGTGCAGTCACATCATTCTGTGCTTCAAGAAAGATCGAGCAGATCGAGGTAATTGAACTGGACTCATGTTTTATTTTGTTTGTTGTGACTTTGATCTAATGAAAGATTGTCCTGTTGCAGCCCTTCTTGTGCGCACCTTCATGTTCCTGGGATTCGCTCCCCTAGCCCCTGGTAATGCTTTGGTCCCTCGCAAATCAGATCCAGGCAACCTCTACATGCTCTACACCATCGAGTAATTCATGTCCATCATAGCTTGCAGCAGACCACTTTCGCACATTTCCCCTTCATATTTCTGCAAATTTTTGTATTTGTTGCTGTTTTCCTTTCTCTTAACAAACTAAAATTTTCAAGCATTGTAGGAAGCTTTGAAAGGGGCTTATCATACTTATAATTGAACTTAATATTTGCCCCTGAGAGTATTTGGAGTGCCACTCTATATTAAGTAGCTTTATAGATTACTGATTTTCTTGGACTTTATGAATTAGTTGTTTGAGAGTAAGGTGTGCTTGAAATATGTATCTGCTTAGAAATTTTACATAGGTTTGCACTTATATATATATATTACATGGTCTGTTGGTAAGCATGAGTAAGGGTTGTTTTGATCTGTACTGTACCTAAATTAAACTTTGTCTTATTTACCACCGGTGAATTTCAGGGCCGAACAGCTGTCAGGTCTTAAGATGTTTACTATACTTCTGACTATCTCTGATTTCTTTCGTCACCACTATGAGGCGTGTTTAAGTTTGAAGAACGTTTTCATTCTCTAGCCGTAATGTTGCTCGTTTCCCCACGTTGGTCTCGGTGAGAGAGGGGCATATGACAGAAAATCGGAAATTTGGTAACTAAGTGGCAGTCTGAGACTCTTGTATTGTCATCTATCCATTATTAAAAATTTGCACCTCTGGTTTGAATACATTTTCCACTCTTATGACAACTATCACTGTAGAATAAGATCATGAAAGTGTCTCATACTAGTTAACAAATGTCCGGTTTTTGAGTCATATCTGTCTCTTGTGCTGAGTAACTGTGACACCAAAATGTTAAAAATACATACGTATGACCTGTCATGGGTATGAAAAAAAAAGTATAAAATAAATAAAATGGGAAAAAAAGTAGATTGTTTTCACACATTTATTTTGTGGTTCACATTGTACTTCATGCATTGTACCATTCCAACTTTTTATTGGTCATTCTGGCATTTGCTGGACGGCCCAGCACCACCGGTTTTTGTTTATAATCAAGTTGGAGAGGGAGTGGTTAAATCTTTCTTTCATTATTATGTATGTTCATTAGATTAAGTTTTGTATCATTGGAAATATTTTATTTGTTTAGTATCCATTTTAAGCATTCAGAATCGATATATATATATCCTGTTCAATTATAACTCTTCGACTGATGGTTTGGAGTTCACTAATAAATCCAACATTACAACTTGCATTTTCTATTATTAGTACCCCCTCTCAGCTGCAATCTACACAGTGCAGAAATTGAATGACTAGGGACAGATTGGAAGTTTGAACTGGGATGAAAGAACTGCCTTCAAAAGTTTATTCCTTAACACCACTTAGATTTTTGCTTATGAAAGAGAGCACAAGGTGGAAAGTACTATTACTATAAGGTGCACAAAAATGAAATAAGTTAAGAGATAAAGATTCTAGAGTAAAACTTTATAATTATTAAAGGAATGAGTAAGTTTTGACATCATAATTTTTTTTTACAAAGTACTTGAGGTTTTAACACCATCTATTTTCTTTGAAAAATGAAAATTCATAACAATTGACATGCAAATTTCAAATAAACTTCGGAAATAGCTACTTGAATTAATATCGCAAAAACGGATAGACAAAAGAACAATCTGTCACATAAGGTAGTGTGAAGCTCTTAAAATCAATTTAATTTTGGATTATTATTGCGAAGTTAGTTTGGTAGTTAAGATAGTTTTGAACTTAAGATGACAAATGTTACAATACAACCAAGTGGTAAATAATTGTAATAACAACAACAAACACGATCAATATAATTGAGAGCACCATATGTTTCGAAAGAATCAGGTCCTTCAATGGTTCAGATATATATCAATAATATCACATTTACACTCAGAACTAGGCACAGTTGTGCACAGCACTTTCCAAATAAAATGTTCACACAGTGATATTCATTCAACCACCATGCATACAGAGATGCAAATAACCAACATAGCCATCTCCTACTGCAAGTGCTCACTAGAAAAACACACTGTGAACACGAGTGCATGAGGAGCATTACATACAAAATGACCTCACAGGGTACACCAACAAAAATAAAAACTAAATAAAACAATATATTCAATTTCTTCAGAGTTTGTAAGTTTCAGAGAGTACAAAATACACATATCACAGGTAAAAGCACAAATAGTACAATACAAAACATGTTCCTCCTACATTCTTGGCTCGAATATCTCTTTCACAGGTACATGTTATTTCAAAACACATGGAGCACTCCCCAATGGCTTATGAATCCAACCTATTCAGACAAGGGTTCAGAAGGATCGTCATACAGAAACTCTGAGATGGCTCTTTTAAGCTGGGAATGGCGACGGTACGCAAGACTTTGCAATGTTGAGTTGGTCATCGGACTAGTCAGTTTGCCACTGAGGAACCATTCCTCAATTGCAGCCCGCTCATATGTGAACCCATCTGAAAATACAACTGAAGTAAAGACCCACTCAAAGTAAAGAAAGAACTTAAAAAAAAAAAAAAAATAAGGATGGTTACCTGCACATACAACAGGGTCTCTCATTACTTCTCGAGTAATAGGACACAGAAATTCATGTGGTACATCAATGTTGCTTGAAATTTCAGGCAAGCAAATATTGAGCTCTTCATGACGCAACCACTTCAGTTGTAATGTCAGTTCTTGGACATGTTCGGGATCATCTAAAATAATTTTGTAAAAATAAAGTCAAAACAGTCAAGAAAATGTAATCTTCTTAGTTTAACCTCTCTTACCAATGGACAGAATAGATGCAATTTCAGATTCAGGTAGGGTCAAAATCTGGCAACCATCTAAATTTTCCAACACAGAGGAAGGTGGGTCAATTGGGAAGGAAAGAGAACGTTTCAGCCAAGATATGACATCATCCGGGGTCCAATCAAGAGCCTGTAAAAAGACATACATTAAAATGTGAAAATATTAAAAGAGTATCTACTTCAAATTTAAAGCAAATTCATACATAAATTGGTTGACCCCGCAAACGAGAGGCAGCAACACTCTGATAAACGAGATGTTCAGGAAGTTGCCACAATATCAGAGTTTTGTCTAAGGAACCTAATTATGAACAGACAAACAGTCATCAGAAGGAAGATCTGCACAAATATTTTGAAATGCTGATTTTAATACATATACATGCATCAAAAACAAAACAAATGGAATAGAAAATGAAATTAAAAAAAATGTAACAGACACAAAACAAAAGATATCCTTACCCTACTATAGCTCCAATACTTCAAATAAAAATTGCTAAAGCATGCCAAAGTTCAACATAAACAAAACACTGAAAAAAAAAGGAAAGAAAATTGCAGTACAGAGAGGAAAGCTTTTGATGTAGGGAAAAATGATCAAGCTTCACTTACCTGTGGCTAGAAGAGAGGAGTCAGCAGAAAATGTACATGATGTAACCTGACGGTTGTGTCCTTCCAAGACAAACAAGCAATCTCCTAGATGCTGGGCAAAGTGAAAAAGCGAATAAAAATAAATAAAGAGTTGATTTTGATGAGCTTGAAAAAAAAAAAAGAAAAAAAAAAAGACTCTCACCACACTCCATATACGAGCTGTTGAATCCGAGGCAGTTGAAACCAGGAATTCTCCTGAGTCAGGTGTGAATCGAACACACATTACATTTCCTCCATGCCCACCCAGGCTTCGCACAAGCTTTGCTCCGGGCGGCGGTTTCGGAGAGCGGAGAGGGCTGGCGGGTGCCGGCGGTGTGCTCAGCAGCAACGACGACGACGTCGGGGGACTGCACAAGTCCCTCGTTATCTTCCACAGCTTGACCAACGAGTCATTGCCGCAAGTCGCCAGCAAGTAACTCTCTGAGCCTGAGCAAATTAAGAGAGCAATCGTGATTAAGAAAACAGAAACAAAAATATGCCGAGCCCCAGTCATGCCCTTGTCTCACCCGAGGGGGTCATCAATGCCCCTTCTCGATGTACACCGATTTAAACCATGGCTGATTCTTTTGATTTAATTTTATTTTTTCTTAACAAAGAATTGATTTTTCCAAAAAACAATATCGGTTTAAACCCGAATTTTTTGTTCCCTCTCTGACTATTTTGATTTTTCTATGGCATTTTGTGTCATATAAGTGATTTTTTGATTTTTTTCTCGAGCTGATTCATTTTGATTTTTTCTTGTCACTGTACACCGACTTTTTAAAAGTGAAGTCTCCCTCGGTCTCACCATGCATGCCCACACCGGGCGAGAAGTCGCAGCTCTGGACGCCTAAGTCATGGGCGTCCTCCTGCAGCATCAGGCACTGGTCCCATATGGAGGCGGATGCGATCGCCCAGCCCCGGACGTGGCCGCCGCTGCACGCCGTGGCCAGGAACTGGTTGTCAGGGGAGATGCCCAGCGCAGTCACCGCCTCCGTGTGGCCCTCCACTGACCTGCAGCAACACATGCCACGGTCAGCTGGTCAGCAGGAAACAGACAAACTCGTGTCACACGGTCCACGGTGGCACGTGTGGCACGTGCACTTACATGAACAACTCCCCAGTGTCAGTTCGCCATGCACTGGTCGTCTGATCGTCCCCGGCACAAATGAGTAGCTTTCCGTCCGGTGAAAAGCGGCAGGTCCTAATGGCATTGCGCCCAGTGCCAAAGTTACCAGGGACCCTCTTGCCAGTCTAAATATAGAAATGCATTCATTCAGTCGGGCACATAATTTAAATAAATAAAAACAAAACAAAAACAAAACCACTAAAATACTAGTTTTAGTGGTGTCACTTTCAATTTACCTCTGTATCCCAGAGCACTGCAGACCCATCTGCTGAGCAGGAAGCTACATATTTTCCACAAGGCGAAAATTCCACTTGATTCACAGCAAATGCATGGGCTTCAATGGGAGATACACTTTTAACTTCTTGGAATCGTAAATTTTCACCTCTTTTAGAATAGATATGAACCATTTTGTCCCTATAGTGAGAAATAAAACTGATTTAAATAGTGTATTTCTTGAAATGAAATAATTAAGAAGCTTATGTATATCCATCATACCCTCCACCAAATGCCAATAAATTATTGCCAAAGAAATCACAAGTATTGACAGCTCCATTATGAGATTCAATTCTTTGCAAGAGTTGAACCTCTCTCAAAGCAGCATGAGATTCTGACGATTTTGGACCTCCCTCTAGCACGGTAACATCAGGCTGAGGACAAGATTTTTGATACAAGTTACATAATTTAAAATGGAATTTGTACTGTACCAAAGATGACACGGAACTTACAGGTCCACTAGTACTATCAAAACTGGATCCTGATAACTTGTCACGGAAGGCACTCAGAGAGGGGGCAAGATCTGCACCCAGAGAAAGCTTGCCTTTCACGTCCCACATCAAAATGGTTTTGTCATTTGATCCTAAAAAAAATTAAAGAAATGTTTAGGAGGTCTTGGTACTAAACATATGCAGAGGGAGAAAGATACATGCGTGTGCTCAACTCACCTGATGCCAATAATGAACCATCACGGGAGAACACACAGCAGGCCACATATCTGGTATGACCCTCTAATATCCTGAGACATGTGCCACTCGGGATCTGCCAAGAAAATAAAGAAGACATTAAAAAATTGATATAAAGGGGATGGTGTCATGTAAAAGCAAATCACTCTTCTTACCTCCCACAATCTAACTGTTTTGTCAAGGGAAGAAGAGGCCAGCCTGGTGGCACTGGCATTAAATCTGACACATGTCACATCTGATCCATGTCCCTCTAAGGTCAGCTTGAGAGAAACTTGGCACTGCTTGTGCTTTCTTCGTATACTACTCCCCCTTCTACGTAGGCTCTCACTACTTTCTCTCTTGCCATCCCTGATGCGGAAACTGTTTTCTCTGCGAGGCCCCAGGCTGTTAGGACTGACAGGGCTACCCAACTCTGGGGTAGGAACCAAGCTTTGTCTTCCAGATCCAGATCCAGAGGCAGAGGCAGGGGAGTGTGGAGGATTCCATTTGTTGGATGGGTGTACGACAACAAAGGACCACACCTTTACTACAGGATTGTTTCCACAAGTTGCAAGGGTGTAACGAGTAGCTAGAACATTGTCAGCTGGAGAAAAAGGAAAGACATTACTCAATAAAATGTAGAAATTGATCTGCACAAAAGCATGGCGCCTCAAAATAAAATTATGAACAAACCTGGAGTTTCCTGAGTTGAGGCAAAATCTGATCCTGTAACTCCCAGGTCATGAGCATCTTCAACAATTGACACAAGACAGTCATTGGTGTCAGATGTAGTACTTGAGGTGTCTACCAAGTCATTCACAGGTTCAACCAAATCCTTCCACAATTTGAGAACACCAACAGTGTCAGAAGTCAAAAGGTATTTACAATCAGGGCTGAATGACATGGCTTGAATAGTTGCTTCATGAGCTTGAAGAGACCTGTTCAAAAATTTTTAAATCAGCAACTGAAAAGTTTTCCTTGATTTTTTTCATTTCTATACCAAAAGCACAGGGGAAAATTGCTTGCCTCAACAATGCGCGCCGGAGAATATCCCAGACACAGATTACTCCATCATCACCGGCACTCACAAGTAACGTAGAATTTGGAGCAAATATACTTAGTCTCACCGCACAGCCATTGGTTTGCACAAACGTATGGATACGAACTCCAGTCTGTGGATGGAAACAGTAACATTTATGAATTAATGTTCATTTATGATGCTTCATCAAAAGACACATATACAAACCCGTGTATTCCACAACATGGTACTTCCATCGGATGCGGAGCTCGCCAACATTGTTCCCAGAGGAGAAAATCGAACGCTGGTGATAGCATAGCGATGGCCTGCTAAAGGGGAGTATGCAGCCTCCTCGAAGCCCTGACCCTTCACCCATTCCCATACTCGGACAAGCTTGTCGCTGGAAAGCACAGTAAAAACTGATTAGCTGGAAAAATATTGCACAAGGGGGGGCAATCACCAGTGATCTTTTACGAACCTTGATCCCGCAGCAAACAGGAAATTGGCACCAAAGTCACAACAAGTGATGCCATCAGAGGGAGAGTGGAGTGTCTGTAGAAGTGTTGCTTCTCCAAAGCACCGTGACAGCATAGCAACTTTCGCTGCAGTATGAGAGTAGAGAAAAGATAAATACAGGTTAAGGATGGTAGGGGCTCCCGAAAATGCGTCTCACACAAGCGTGGAGCACACGGCGCTGTCAGAGTCGATGTACCCGACGATTTTAAGTGAAAACGGCGATAACAGAAATTTGAGCAGAGAGAACAGGGAGAAGCTCCATGATCAGAACAGAACAGAACAAAGAATACTGCGCACCTCTCGACTTCCTCATATCCCGACGTGGACAGTCGCGTGCGATGGAGGCCGCCGGACCGTGCAGTGCGACTCAACAACATGAATCAATACATAATTCGTGTCGCTTTTTCGCATCAAGATATACGGCTGACATGCGACACTGGGAGAAGGGTGGTGCTCGCGGCCTCGCTTGTCAGCGATCGAGGCTTCTGCTATTGTTTTGTTTTGGTTGGTGTGTCGTCTGCTACTGCAGACGACTTGAGTATGGGAAACTCGTGGGCACCCACGGAGGACGCTAACCCCTGCCGACTAAGCTCAATGACTCAAGTCAATTGGACGGTGTCATTCATGGAGTCAGAAAGAAAGTGTTTCGGAGAGATGGAGAAACAATAAACATTTATTACTAGGTGGTTCACTTAACAGAAACAGTTTATTTTTTATGGAACTGTGCTGCTCTGTCCCTCTGTTGTTGCAGCTTTGATGGACCTCCAAGTTCTTCTAATTGCTGTTGAAGTGCCTTCAATTCGAAGTCAGGGATGTAGCGCACCTTTTCATCTTCTTCGGTGTTATAATTTACAGTGCATGTTACGCCAGGGGGTGCGAGACCTTGAAGCAGTTCGACCACTATACCTAGTTTGGTCGATGGGACATCTGACAACTACAATAAAAAAAAGAAACAACAAATAAATGGACCATTAAGTGAACATTTGGAATGATTCCATAACGGGTCACACACCTGCAAGACTCTTTGATATTGTTTGAGCTGAAAATCAGCAACTGATTTGTTCGAACTTGGAGCAAACCGCTGTATATTCCACGACTCAGCTCTTACTGCATACCTGGAGATCAGAAAGAGCAAAATTATAATTCAGAGAACCTGCATGTGCATTACTACAAATATATTACAAATTAGAATAGAAAAGAAACATACCCATCTGCATCAATATCCATGCTTTTAAGATACCTGTGAAGTAATGATTGAAGTTGTTCCAGAACAACAAAATCATATCCAACTAGCTTTATATTTATTGTTTCATGTTGAGGAATCGCTGGCTTTAATTTCTGGAAAACATTATATGAAATCATAAATCATTACTCTGTGAGGAAATTGTTCAACTCTATGACATGGTTCCTCTACAGGAAATGGTGGCAAAGAAAAAGATACCTAATATTGATGTCTGACTTACATCCAAATAGTCTGGTTCATACACATGTTTGCGACCAGCAAAGCGTATCTCTTCTGGTTGAGTGGTCTCTTCAGTCGAGTATGTTGCACTGTTTGTAGCATATTTTCCTGCAGTGCAGTACGCAGATTTCTGAAAAACCATGACGACCACATATGATAAATATCACACGCAACACTTGAATGCAAACATTCCACTTTATTCAAACCATGGAGGTTAAAAGGCCCTACATCCTCCGAGACCATCTGATACAAACTATGAAACGAAGGCTCAAGTTACTAGATTTACTTACCAGCCTTGGCCAAGCGTTCAAGGAACACACTGATTTAAGGACACTCATTGTTTAATACCGTAAAATCACAAAAAGAGAAGGAACACAACGAAAGTTAAAGACCTCTTTAGTTCTGTGTGTTCTAGTCTCGTCTGCTTCACGCGTTTCGACTTCGACTCATAGATTTTTCATACCGAAGAAGTACAAGACGAGTGTGGCGGGAATATTTTAAACGGCCCGGCTTAAATAACCCGCTCCCATCTGGCCAATTGATGAGACTTAATTCGGCACCCTTCCCCCTTCCCTCCCGTGCTTCACACTGACCCGACCGACCGATGTGTCACTCCCAGGATTCAGAGCGGCGGTCACTGGATTTTGCGCCGCACGCACAAATTAGCGACCATGACTTATGCATGGGGCATCGGACATCTCTGTCGCTCCCTGCACGCGGGTCTGTGCGTGGGAGGGAGACAGACTCTCGGGAGGGGCACGACCTTTCGAGCGTAGTTCAGTCCTGCGATTCCCTATTGACGACCGCGACAAAAAAAAAGACAGAAAAAGACAGATAGGCAGACGGAGCGGATGGGGCGTTGTACCACGCTCGATCGCCGCGGTCCGTCTGCACGACGAGCGTCATTCGGGTCGTCTCCGTGCCAGCGCGCACCGCCTCCAGGTCGCAGGTCAGCGTCGACGTCTCCCTCACTGGCTGCCTCTGTCTCTCATGGACGGCGATGGCGTGTCCGTCTACTCGCAGCTGGATGTCCTCAGCGAGACGTCGGATGGTGAGCGGTCCACAGCCTCCTGTCGGCTCACCTGCGGTGTCGCCAGGAAGCGCTGGACTGTCTCTTTGCCGACAGAGTCCGACTTCGACGGCGACGACGAGGACATCCCCAAGCAGGCGACGTACTTGGTGTCGCGGTACGTGCGGCGGGCGCGGAACGTCCTGATGGGGGCGTGGGGGAAGCACCCGCACGGCCAGGTCGTGCACTTCCTCATCCTGGCCACCAAGGCGCCGCTCATGCGTCCCCTGTCCGTGCTGCAGTCCCTGCTCAGCTGCGGTGTGGTGGTCCGTCACCTACTCGACCGGTAGGCCAGTCCGCACGGCACGCGTGCATGCACAGGTCGTGGTTGCCTACCTGCCAGGCGCCGCTTTCTCGCCGTGGTGCCCTAGCCGTGCTTTTACTAGACTATGCCGACAACCCCTTGTCGAAGGGAAGAAGAATCAAAAGAAGAACACGGCGACCGGCAGAGAAATCGAGTTTCGTCCTTCTTTGGATTCTTCTTCCCTTCGCCAAGGGGTTTGTCGGCTCCCTGACAGGGTTGTCGGAATGGTCTACTAAACTGACGCTTGCCCTGCCACCTGCCGGCCGCGCCCAGCAATGTGATCGGGCTGCTGCCGCTGATCGTGGACTTCGTGTGGCTGACGGGGGTCTTCACCCTGAGCAGGATGACGCCCACCTTCGTGCCGGACTTCGTCGCCTGGCTGGAGCGCGCCGAGCACATCATCAGTGCGTACCCGCGTACACGTTTACATTTTCGGCGTAACCTACATGATTGTGCGTCACAAATATTTTTTATTATTTCTATGTACCTGTCCCTTGTCATGACAAATTTAAATTGGCAGTCAGTGTTTCGGAACCTGTCCTGTAGTTTTTCCCTTTTCACTTTAGTTGACAATTCATCGCTAGCTGTGACAGCCGTTAGCAACTCCCGAGGCTGGGCTGGTGCCTACGTCGAAACAAAGATGACAGCCTGAGAAGTTGTAAGGATTTGAACCCGCGCCGCGTCTGTTGCAGCCGAGCTTGAGGAGAACGTCCTGCCGGAGCACGTGCACGACCTCCGCGTCCGGATGCGCATCGGCCGCACCCTCTTCATCTTCTCCTTCTTCAACATGGGGAGCCTGGCGCTGGCCATGGTGCTGGTGCCGCTGGTCACGGGCGAGGCCTTCTTCGGCGTGATCCCTCACTCGCACACCTGGGGTGTGGCCTTCTACGCCGAGTACGTCGTGTTGAGCTACACGGTGGTGCCCATGGCGCTCAGCATGGTGCTGCTGCAGTGCTGCCACGCAGAGGGCGGCACCAAGATCGTCGCCATGTACCGCATGCTGCACAACGACATACTGGGGGCCACCGAGCACGGCCAGGTGCACCGTAGCGCGCGTCTGCACAGCAAGGTGCTGGACGCCAGCAAGGTGAGTAGTGCGAGTCACAGGTGGCATCCCCAACCCATGTCTTGCACATTTTAGAAAAGGTCATGTGACCCCATTTTTGGAATATCCTGGCGCCAAGCTGCGTTGAACACCAGTCCTACGGCTATGTAACCCGCGGGGGGCACACCAGCCCTAAAGACTATGTACCCCCCGGGGGCACACCAGCCCTAGCGACTATGTACCCCCCGGGGGGCACACCAGCCCTAGAGCTATGTAACCCGCGGGGGCACACCAGCCCTAGCGACTATGTAACCCCCGGGGGGCACACAAGCCCTAGAGCTATGTACCCCCGGGGGGGCACTCAAGCCCCAGGGACTACCTACCCCCCGGGGGGCACCCGGCTTTGTGCGCAGGAGCTCAACGACCTGTACCTGCCGTTCCTGTCGTCCGTGTACTGGGGCGGCAACACTGCCGTGATGGTGTGCGCGCTGCAGACGCTGTTCGACGGTCCCACCACCCGGGGCCTGCTGACGGGGCTCGTGGCGCTGATGAGCTACGCCTGGCTGTGTGTGCTGGGCGAGAAGCTCTCCCGGGGCAGCGGGGGCGTGGTGAGTGCCGTGCACCGCTGCGAGTGGCTGTACTACCGGCCCCGCACCCGCCGCCTCCTGGTCTTCCTGCTCAAGCGCGCCCAGCGCTGCGACTCGGTCCGCCCCCGCTTCGTCGGCGACATGACCTTCAACTTCCTCATGAACACGGTCATCACGTGGTACGAGCGCGTGCAGTTCATGTACCAGGTCATGAGCCGGACGGAGGCGCGGAGGAGGCTCGCCCCCGGCTGAGGCGGGGCTGAATGTTGGGGCGTACACCCGTGGTGAAGGTGAATTCTACTCATTCGATTTCTGATGGGAACTTGAAAAATGTTCGGTGAAGTAAATGTCAATTTGTCACATTTTTTTGTGAGTTTTGAATTTGCATTTTTGTCGAGTTCGTGGGGGTTTAAAAAATTAATTGACTGAATAAAGCACTCATATTACTAAAATAACTATTGTGTTACATCTCTTTGCCGTGAAACTACAAAGACTTTTCGCTTTTTCAGAAATACCGACACCCTAATCACAATCTCCTCGTCTTTAAAGTTCCACGTCGGGATGAGAAATTCGCAGGTATCGAGAGCTATGAGAAGTTGGCAAGTCGGCGTCGCGGCGCGTGGCCGCGCGTCCCTCGGATGGCCGGGCGGCGGGCGGCGCGCGAGGCGGTGAGGGGTGACCTCAAGTGAAAAGAATTTCCTCTGGGAAATCTGGTAGGGGTAGACCAGGCCAGGCCAGGCCTGTAGCGCCCTGGTGGGGCGGACGACGGCGGATTGTTCGAAAGTTGGCAGCGCCGAGCGGCAGAGCGTCGGGACCCGATCTCCCTCTGACGCTCCAACCTGACACGACCTTCTCTGGTTGGAAACGCGTAAGAGATGCGAGTTAGCTGCGGCCATGACGCCTCACTGCCCGGTCACTCGCTGGCACCGATATCCGACGCCTTCTCCTGACCCGGTTCCGTTTCCGGCCCGCTTCCCCGCCGCATCGCCGCCACGTCCTTTTCTGCCTGCAACAGAGGGACCAATTTCCTCTTCCTATGTCCGACTCTAAGCACCCGCCTGGGACAGCCCTGCACCAGACAAAACTTGGAATTATAAACTTCTTTTCTCTGTCTCTCTCACGAAGGAAAAATAGCCCCTCTCTTTCTCTCTCTCTGCCAACATTATTGTCAAGTTGTTCGTCCATGTGAGAACGGCCTCAGACACTAGCAGCATAATTGGGTGCCGCTGTTGCCTGAGAGTGCAACGAGGACGGGGCTAGATCCGCAGACGCGGACTTCCCTGCAAGTCAGACGGAGACAGCAGCTCGTTCAGGGGGAGGGGAAGGGGGGGGAGGGGTGCTCGCCGCTCGGTCACTGAACGGGCGACCCGTTTACATAGTCTGCACAAATAATAAATGGAACTTCAAGAATAAAAATTCAAAAAAAAAATAAAATAGAATAACTGAATGAATGCAAGCGAGGCGTAACCACGCACTTCTGCTCCTCCTGCAAGACGTTCGAACGCCGCGTCGGCACGGAGACTGTTTGGAAATGGCTCGAGCTGTGTGGACACTCCCTTTCTCAATCCCTCCCCCCTCCCACTCCCCCCCCCTCTCTCTCTCTCTCTCTCTCTCTCTCTCTCCCTCCTTCTCCTGAGCTGACAAGGAAACTCAATCAACACTCGCAAATAAACAAATAGCCGGGCAAACAAAACAAAAAGGCAGCAGCTGGCTCGGCTACAGGGGTCGGGGGTCTCGGCGCTGACTCTCCCTCCCTTCCCCGCACCCTCCTGGCCACAAAGAGGACCACGTTTGCCTTCTCCTCGTCCGCGGTCGACGCCCAAAGGAAGTGGTCTTGCCGGCGACGAGCGGGAAGCGAGAGAGCGCCGCACCTTTTAGACCGCACAGACGTCGAACCGGATGGGGCCAGAGGGCCGCGCGGAGTCGAACCTGGGACATTTTAAGTTTTCCGGTTGAAATATACGAGCCGGGCAGGGAGAGGGGCGGTGGGGAAGGAATTCCGGGGGCCCTTTTGAGAGGCGTAAACATGACATGGCCTTCTTCTCTGCCCCGCACACCTACCAGTCCCAGTAGACCCCCGCCGGGGCCTGCCGGGGGGGAGGCTGGATGCCGGCACGCCCCCACTATGGCCATGCGGTCGCCGGGGTGCTGCCCAAAATGAGGTCCGTGACAGACCGCGTCGCTGCTGTCCCGGGTCCGCACGGGGGAGGGTTGAGCGCGCGGGGGGGGGGGGGGGGGAGAAAACAGAGGAAAATGGAGTAAAATGAAGAGTCGGCAGGGAAGAAATTGTGTTTCATATAGTCGCGGGCGATTCCGCGTAGCTCTGCAAGAAGAGTTGGGTGGGGAGGGGAAGGGAGGGTTGGGGAGGGAGGGGTGGGGAGGGAGGGGTGGGGAGGCGGAGGCGGATGAAGCTGCGCTGCAAATATGTCGGGTGCATTAACAGAGCAAACACCGTGGTGCAGCTCCTGCATCGAGAGGCCCTCTCGCTCTCCGACTGGGGGCGGTGGGGGTGGGGTGTGTGTCGGAGGGCGGCGGTGCCGGGCCGCCCCCACCGCGGTACGAGACCAAGACTAGCGTGTGTTCGACTCCCCGCGAGTAATCCGATCTGCATGTCACAGGGCCGGGGGGCGGCCAGGGGTGGCCGGGGGCGGCCGGGGGCGGCCGGGGGCAGCCTGGGCCACTCGTCCCGGCCGCGGCCCCCGCCCTCCCCGTGCAAACAGACGCTAACCGTGCGTCATACGGCTCGCCGCGGCCGCGGCAGCCAAGGAGAGAGCCAAACTTCGATACGAATCCGAAGTCGGTGATGCCGAATGGCCCGCAGCCCCGTCCGATACCAATACCAATACGGCGGCAGCGGCCCCGCTGTGGCCGCAAGACGGTATTGAATACCTCGCAGCGCGGACCGCCGATAAACAAATACCTCGTCAGTTATATGTATATATATATATATAGCAATCGCAGCACCTGGCTAAAGGAGGCGGCCCGAGAGGACGGCGTCGGCATTAACCCCTCCCGCCGCTGTGTACACGGTAATATCTCCCTCCTCCCCCCCCCCCCCCCCCGGCACTCGGTGGCCTTCCCTCGGCAGCGCGGCAGAGTCCTCGGATGAGCGCAAAGTAAAATCCCTCCTGGCGTAGAGGACTGGTCAGGGGATAGAGAGGGGGGGGGGGGCGTTCAGATCCCGCGGCGATCTCTCTCCCTCTCTCTCTCTCACACACACACACACACAAACACACACACACACACACACACACTCTCCCTCTCTCTCTCTCTCTCTCTCTCTCTCTCTCTCTCTCTCTCTCTCTCTCTCTCTCTTCTCTCTTTCTTCTTCCACCCTCTCCCTCCCAGGTCTGGTCGAGACGAAGCTGGGAACACGACGTTTAAATTAAATTCCAGCGTCCCGGCAATGGGAATGACTTCTTCTCGTGCGGCAGGATCCACCTCTCCACGTCTCTCTCCCTCTCCCCAAATCGCCGCCGGTCGCCGCCGTAGTGCGAGTGAGACGCCCACCAGCCGCGGGGAAAACGCACGTTTTCTCACCGCCGGCGGAAGACGCCCGACCCGAACCGGCCAGGCCAGGTTTGATTATTCAGATTTGGATTCAGATTCAAATTCAGATCTGCACACTATCGTCCGATGTGGGCGCTTTCCCTGGAAAAGCCGACCAACGCCTTTCTGATTACAGTCTCTCTCTCTCTCTCTCTCTCTCTCTCTCTCTCTCTCTCTCTCTCTCTCTCTCTCTCTCTCTCTCTCTCTCTCTCTCTCTCTCTCTCTCTCTCTCTCTCTCTCTCTCTCTCGCTCGCTCGCTCGCTCTCGACGCGGGGGCGGCAGACAAGGGCTTCCCCGTCAAGACAAACAAACCAAAAAAAAACAAGAATAAAATTCTGAGGTTTTGAACCTCCACCCCGCACGTTTGTGCGACATGTGTGAAATGGCGGGCAAAGCCAAGCCTCTGCTGCGAGTGCGCCGGGCCGCACGGAATTCCATCTGTTGCATTATTAATCTGTGGATCTACACCCCGAGC
Organism: Odontothrips loti; assembly: GCA_038380765.1. NCBI lineage: Eukaryota > Metazoa > Arthropoda > Insecta > Thysanoptera > Thripidae > Odontothrips > Odontothrips loti. Next base: position 8,350,734 of record CM076256.1, on the reverse strand, counting down.
TGGGCAGGCTGCGCAGGCTGGCTGCCGCTGGCCCCGGGCTTTTCAGCAGCACCCTAACTGCCACCCGAGACCTGTTCAGTTACGGCGCGGCGCCCTGCATCCGATTACCCGAGGGGTCAGACCCACTACCAGGCTTTCGCATGTAGAGACGTTATCACGGCGGACTTGATTCTGCGGCCCTGACCGCCGGGGCGCGGCGGCGCAGCCGGACCCACGTAACTGAACCGGGCTCCGGTTATCAGCAGGGACCCGTGAAGGGGACGCGGCATGGCACGGCCTGCTAGAGTGCACGGCGGGACCACCACAGGTGGTGGGGCCGGCCGCGCGCCGCCGCCATAACTGGATGGTCCTCCGGACGGAGATACGGGGCTTTCACGCGTGACTAGCGCCCTCGTCGATTCCGTCACGTGACGAAAGCCGCGTAACTGAACGCACCCGGCGGCCGCGCGGCCGTTTATCGCACTAATGAGGAGGCGGGGCCGTTAATCGGCGGGTTCGACACCCGCCGGCGGCCAACAAGGACGAAAAGCACTCGCAGCGGCCAACGTCAGCGCTGTCAGAACCACTTACCTGGCACTCTGTGCACAGAGGGTGCCCTTTCCTGCTGAGCGCGCGGACTATGAGAAATTTCTGCCCCGAATTTCCGCGCAGCCCAAACCACAAGCGGCGACGCCGAGCGCCTGCGAATGACAGGGTAGGCCAGCCCGCACGACACGCACGCATGCACAAGCCGCGGTTTGCCTAGCCAGCAGGCGCTATTCGCGCCCAGGCTGGCCAAATGAGGCCTGCTGTCGCGAAAATAGGCATTTCCAACGAGGCTCGAGAGCGGAAGTGGGAGAACAAGAATAGTTCTAGAGCGAAAACTCTCGCGACGGCCGGTATGAGAAGTATTGATGCACAAAAGTACCGCGCGTCAAATATTGGGAAGTATCCTATTCCAATTCACTCAAAACGCCATTCAAGTTTCTCATACCTTTCCGCGAGAGTTTCTGGCCTGGTGTGTAGTGTTATTGTTCCTCAGCTTCCGTTTCCAAGTCAGGAATCCTGTAAGCCGCGGGAGGTCTCGACAAGGTGGTCGTGGGAATACGGAGCTCGTCGCGGCTGGGTCGGTGGTCGGCTAGGCCTCCAGTGCTGCCCGCCGCACAGTAAGAATTGGAAGAGAAATTTCGCCGGAGGACTGGATAGGGATGCGCGCTGCTGGGGCCGGGAGGCGACGCACGCAACAACATCCGCCCGGGGGCGGCCGGAGGGCGGCTGGGGGCGGCCGGGGGCGGCCGGGGGCGGCGAGCACCGGCGCTGGCTGCTCCCCGGAGGGATATTCATGGAATGGGAGCCATGGGTAGAGGCGCGGTCCGCCCCCCGTCCGCCCCCCGCCGCCCCCACCGGAGGGGCCTCTCATTAGCTGTACACATCCGCACGTAAAACCTCATCAACCCGCCCACGCGATGCTATGAGAAATTTTGCGTGCGCCCCACACAGGCGCTATCCATTAAGTGCGTCCCAATTTCTCATACCGTGAACTGCGAGTAGCGAAGCCGAGTGCCCGGGCAGGCCATGGCCCACAAGACATGCGTGGGTTTGACTCCCCCCCCCCCCCCGGCACGTGGTTCCTGCAATGGCCTCGCTTCGTGGATGTGGATGATCCCTTACAGTACCGTATCCCTAGAGTTTCCGAGAGGACCCGTGGAAATTTCTCATTCCGGAGACAATCTTCCCCCACTGCACCCCAAAAAAAAAAATCAAATTCGGCAGCCTGTGCTTCGAGAACTGATTGGCCATGTCGTAAGCAGGCTGGGCACACGTGCGCCTGAGGTAGTCTCTCGCTCTCTCGTCCCCCCCCCCCCCTTCCTCTCTCTCTCTCTCTCTCTCTCTCTCTCTCTCTCTCTCTCTCACCCCTCCCCCTCCCCTGCACGTCCGAAACAGGCCCTGCTCCCCGCCGTTCACGATGATATTATTATTACAGGCTGTCAGTCGTCTCTCTCTCTCTCTCTCTCTCTCTCTCTCTCTCTCTCTCTCTCTCTCTCTCTCTCTCTCTCTCTCTCCCTGCCTATCGACTACACAGTAAGAAAAGGGAGATGGAACAACGGCAGCAACAACCTGTAATCACACACGCCGAAAATGAATGAGGTAAGCGGGACAGAGGCGGGCTGATTTGAACGGCGGCGCTGGCGGCGTCCCGCGGGGGAGGGGAGGAGGGGAGGAGGGGAGGGGGGGGGATATCACGTGGTATAGTCACCGAAACAGTCTCATGTGCAGTCACTTCACTTCCAGTCATCCCAATTGATGATCTTACGGGATCCGGTGCTGTACGGCTGCTAGTTGGCTCCTACACTGCTCTAGAACCCGCTACCCAGCTGGATGGATCCGGGACTCCATAATACTGTAGTACCCTTCAACCCCGCAGTTCGGTTTGGATTTACCCCATGAATCATGGGGGTCCGCCCCTGCGAAGATTTGGGGGACATAGGTCCCTTTCATACACGGCCGAAGCCGCTGTACTCTACTCGCTACGCTCCGACTAGCATTCTCCGAGTAGCAGCGTGTCCGAATCTGTCAGATTCAGAGGGAGGAAATCAGAAGCTCTGACCGAACCCCAGAAGCTTCCGTACATCTCCTGAGAGAAATGTCGAACGTCGCACGTCGCTCTCTAGTCTCTTCCGGTAACTTCGTTCACTCTGCCTCCAGTCATTCCCCAGTCACATCCAGTCATCTCTGGTATTTGAGTCTCTGTACAAATTTTCAGGACCGGTGTCTAGGGCTGTGCGGTTATTAGAAAATAACCGGTTATTCTGCAATAACCGGAATAACCGGTTATTCTGCAATAACCGGTTATTTTTTAGTAATCGGACCGTTTTTTTCTTCTTTTTATTTAAAATTTTTTCATTTGTTCATTTAGAAGCTCCCTTCGCAAAAGCTTCTAAATGAACAAATGAAAATTTTTTTAAAAAAAGAAGAAGAAAACGGTCCGATTACTAAAAAATAACCGGTTATTGCAGAATAACCGGTTATTATTATGTTTTCTAATAACCGCACGGTGTCCCCCTCGGCGGCGGCCCGCCCCGCGCTAGATATGGGATATAGGGTGGTACTCAGACCACCGCGGGGGTACAACAACAACAGCAGCAGCACCACTACCAACAACAACAACAACAGCAACAACAACAACAACAACAACAACAACAACAACAACAACAACAGCAACAACACCAACTATTGTAGCTGGTGGGCGGACAAGTAAATGTCATCGGGCACCCTGCAGCCGCCGTCGGCCACCGTTGTGCCCCTGTCACGGTTATTTCCCGTTCGGCTGCCGTCACAGGGCGGGGGAGCGGCCGCGGCCCTACTCGCCGCCGCCGTCGACGTCCTCGCCCTCCTCCCCCTCCCCCTGCTCTTGGTGACGCGGCCGTGACACGCTGCGGTGAAACGCGGCCGTGACGCGCACGCACACGCGCCCACACGCACGCACGCCCTCTCTCTTCTCTCTCTCTCTCTCTCTCTCTCTCTCTCTCTCTCTCTCTCTCTCTCTCTCTCTCTCTCTCTCTCTCTCTCTCTCTCTCACACACACACACACACACACGGTGACGTGCATGATGCCGCGGAGGCCCTTCGCTGTGACGGCGCGGCGACAGCTAGACATCAGCCACCGACAACGTATCCGCCGTACCCGGGGGTCCACGGGTGTCCTCCCCCCCCCCCTCTCTCTTTCCCACCCCCACGGGGTGCCCCCTGAGGGGTGCCCAGATAGAGGTTAATGTGCACCGCAATGTACGGTCTACGTTTTAGTGTCAAGGTCAGATCGAGAAAAATAATTTAAAAAAAATTACGCAATTTTTGCGATATTTGAACCCGTACCTCAGGCCTCAGGGTGGAATTGACGAACTTTCTGACGTGGTCGCCGCCGATTCGGAACTTTCACAACTTTCAATATTTGCATTCGATTTTTCGATCTAGTACAATTTCCAAACTGCAGTTTAGTGTGTTCTGTAAGTGTTGAACATTCGCAGTGCTGAAAAGCGCGGTGATATTTCATCGTCCAAGTACCTTTATCGCGTCAATCCGCCAGTCAATTTTTGTTCGGAGAACTAAAATGTTGTTGGGGAACAACATTTTAGTTGCACCAACGAAACGTCAGTTGCCCTTACAATAAGGTTCGCTGAAGAAGCATAAAGCAGAAAAAAAATTGTATAGTGCCCGCAACGAACCTTTTAGTTCTCTGAACAAAAATTTACTGCTTGTCTGAAAATCAAACTTTAAAATCAGGTTCGACCACTAATTTTTTTTCTCCGTGTGATGTTGAAGGACTGCTGGCCACGCGCCGCGCCCCGCGGAGAGCGTCACCGAGGGTGAAAGAAACTCCTCAGACAAGCCGCCCCCTCCCTCCCCCCCCCCCCTTCACCTCCCTCCCCGTCCCGTCCATACCCTTCGAGAGCTCTGCTTTCTGCTCCGGGCGGGCGGCGGCCAAGATGGAGCCCGCATCAGCAAGGTATCATTGTCCAATTAGCTCCCCCTCTCCCTCCCACCCCCAGCCACCGCCGCACTCGGTCCCATCTCACCTCGCTCCCACCCCCGCCCTGTCCTGTCAAGGAACCCCGCCGGGGGCCGCTACACTCCTCCAACACTCTCATACTCCACGTATCTCGACGAATTTCTCATCGCGCGGAGGAAGCACACGTGAATCTTCACCCCTCCTCGCGCCGTGCCGCCCAGCATCCCTTCCCCTCTCCTCTGCCGGATGCCCGCCATCCACCCTGACGGCTACAGTCATCAGACCTCTTATTGTTCTGACCCAGAGCTTGCCCACACGCCCCCCCCCCCCCCGCCCCTTTCTCTCCCTTGTGTTCCGTTCCGGCGCTGTGCTTCTGCTGACCCGGCGGCGCAAGGAAGGAACAAACTGTACGCCAACGCCGCGGGGAGGGGTGGGGAGGGGAGGGGTGCGGACTAGGCCAGCCCCGGCCGAGGGAAGCTCTGTTCTGCACATGTCTGTCCGCCCGCCTCGCTGGAGAGGGGAGGGGGCGGCGGTTGTGGGGGTGCTAATGCCGGCAGTAGGCCCCCGCTGCCCCCCCCCCCCCCCCCCTCGCTGACCCCCGCCGCTCTCCGCCGCCGGGCCGGTGGTCAGGCCGACGCATTGCAGCATTAGCATCACCATCAACGTGATGGTCAACCATTACCATCCATGCGGCTGTGGTGGTGGTGCGATCACCAACGGCCACCCCCACAATCGTCCAGCCCCCTGAAATAATCACCGATGGTGTTGCAGTCACTGTTGTGGTTCGCGCCGTGGCCATCGACGACCCTTCGAGAGAATAGGGTACTCCGGAGGAGCCCTAAACGGATGTGAAAAGATGTCACGGAGCAGAAGAACGCTGGAGAAAGTATGACAAATCGCGCGTTTGCGACAAAAAAGCGACTGCGATCTTCCTCATACCTTCCTCGCGTTCCGCTGATTTCGGCCAATCGCCCCTGGGGGTTGGGTAGGTTAGGTTTGGTTTGGGTAGTTTAGAGCAGAGCCTTGGCTTGGCGCTGGGGGCGGTCAAATTAACCGTGCCCCGTGTGTCTGCGCCGCCGCCTCCGCCGCCTTGCTGGCGGCACAGCTCCGGTAACGCAGGAGCCGTAAGGTAACGGAAGCAAGGCGGTGCTCTAAGCGCCCCGTTATGGGATGGGAAGACGTCTCACAGAACACAATCGGGGAAAAGGAAGGCGTAGGAGGGGGGGGGGGGCGCACCGGTACGGAAGAGGAGGGGGGGGAGGGGCAGGTAATTCCCCGAGCCTAATGTCCTTCATTTAAACTTTAAATGAGGTATGGAGGAGCAGGAGGTGAAGACGAACGCAGCATCAGTGAGGCGTAAGGCGGTGTGGCCACTTCAGGGCTGCGCACAAATTACGTAACGTGCACCGGAGGCGAAGCGACTGGACCTCCATCCGGGAGGTACCCCGCGCTCGAGCGCCCCGCCGTGTTGACCTCCATCCGGTAGATACCCCGCTCTCGAGCGCCCCGCCGTGGCGACCTCCATCCGGGAGATACCCCGCGCTCGAGCGCCCTGCCGCCCTGCCCTGCCGTCGGTCGCTCGAGCGCGGGGTATCTCCGTGGAATGCCTCTTAAGACGTCTCAGCCACGAAAGACTTATGGATGGGATGCGTCCCCTTGCTCGCATCGGCAGCGCCCGGATTCATATCCAGCCCCAAACGATTCCCTGCTTTCTTCTTCTTTTTCGTTCGTTTTAATTATCCTGTGACCGTGGTAGTAGTGAATACGATTTTCCAGGGCAAGTTTTTCAACGACGAGGGCACGGGCTCAGCGTTTTTTTGTTTTTTTTTTAATCCACTCCTCGCAACTTCTACGCATCCCTTGTGAGAGAGCGCGGCCGTCCAGCGCCCTCTGCCATGCTGCTACTTGCTTGTAGGGAGAGAGAAGGAGGGGCCAAGTCTCGCGTGCGTGCGCGTGTCTAGTGCGTGCGCGTTTGTGGTTAGTGTGTGTGTGTGTGTGTGTGTGTGTGAGTGCGTGCGAGGGCCAGTGCCCTGCCAAGTCTGCGGTGCGCGCCTTTTTTCCCTACGAGGTCCGCCGCAGAGCCGTGCTATCCCTTCCTCCCTCAACCTTCATCCCCTCTCTCTCTCTCTCTCTCTCTCTCCCGCCAGGGCCGACTCGAATAAAGTGAAAGATTTCATTGCGGCCAGTCGTGCCCACTCTCCCCCCGCAGCAGCAGCAGCAGCCCGGAGCGGCGGCGGTAGCAGTGGTGGCGGTGGCGGCACCCTCATACACTTTCCCCGCCGCCGACCGCCGCGAGCCGCTGCGTGCGACTGCTGCGGTGGCAGCGGCGTCGTGTTATTTCGAATCCAACACGAGTAGCCCCGCCACGATAGGCGATCGGCGCAGGCTCTGCTGGTGCTGGTGCTGGTGCTGCTGCTGCTGCTGCTGCTGCTGCTGCTGCTGCTGCTGCTGCTGCTGCTGCTGCTGCTGCTGCTGCTGCTGCTGCTGCTGCTGCCGCTGCTCTGCTGGCGTTGCCTCTGTTACTCCGCTACCACCGCCACGCGCTCCCCGCGCCGCCCGCGGCAGCAGGCTTGCGCCCCGCTTGCGCCCCTCATGAGAGGGCTTTTACTGTTGATTGAAAACATGGCTCCCCTCCCCCCCCTCCCCTCCCCTCCCCTCTCCTCCCCTCCCCTCCCCTCCCCTCTCTCCCCTCCCCCCCCTCCCCTCCCCTACTCCCACTCTCCCTGTTTACCCTGCGACGGTCAGTGGCCAGGCCCGCGCCCGCCAGCTGCCCAGCGGAGCAGCAGAGGTAAGGCAGGGAGGACCGGGAGAGGGAGAGCCCCGAGGATAGGGCCTTCAGACTCTGACCGCGCGCCCGACCGGCCCGACCTCTCGGGGAACCGCGACGAACCCCGCATAAAGAAATCCGCAATCCCTGGAAATTTCAAATCCCGGGCCTCTACGAAGGTCGGTTCTTTTCTTTGAATCCGCTGACGGGGGGCACGGAAAAATTTCTACACCCACACTCGCAACCGACGTGGATTGTTTTTTTGGAAAAATCCCCAAGAAGACCGTCCGCGACATTTGAAATTTTCGAACGAAAATACATTTAAAAAAATTCTAAAACCTGCAGAAATTCTATCATTTCACTCCAATTTTTCCTCTCGACTCGCTCACTTCCGTCATGTCCTTTGCGCCCCAGAGTGCTCCACATTTCTTTTTAAAAAATTTCCCCCACCCCAAATGGTTAGTTTTACGCTAGTGTCGGTGAAATCGTCATGATCTGCGCCGTCTGTGGGTGTCGGAGGCGACGCACAAGGCGGTGACACGGCTTCGTAGACTCGCGCGCCGCTCCTCCGCTTGGGCGGCGGTGACTCAAACAGTGACTCGTCCCGCTGTATCGGCGCCTCCTCTCGTATATCGCTTCGGAGAACAGGATCCTTGGGCCGCGGAGGGTGGAGGCCCTGCCGAAGGGGTTCAATGCAGAGCAACCGGTCGGCAGCATTTTCAGAGAGCCGAGGCCGTCACGTTAACAAATTGGAGACATTTTGCAAAAGAACATGATGATGATGATGATGATGATGATGATGATGATGATGATGATGATGATGATGATGATGATGATGATGATGATGATGATGATGATGATGATGATGATGAAAATGATGATTATGATGATCATAATTATTATTTATTTTTTAGTATTGATTTTTGTTACTATTAATATTCTTCTTTTGTCGTGCGTATTGCGCACCGCGGTCTCCGAAGGCGATAGGCAAGGAAGCGCCGTGCGCGTGTGGACCGTACCGGGTGGAGCCCCGTCCGAAACTGGGACGGGTGCAACTCTGTCAGGACTACTAGCAGCAGTAGGCTTGTGCGCCGTTGTTGGTTCAGCTGGTGTTGTTGTGCTCCATCTTCGTCTCTCTGTACGGGAGAGAGAGAGAGAGAGAGAGAGAGGGAGAGAGAGAGAGAGAGAGAGAGAGAGAGAGAGAGAGAGAGAGAGAGAGAGAGAGAGAGAGAGAGAGAGAGAGAGAGAGAGAGAGAGAGAGACCGTGTTTGGAGGCGGCACAGGCGACCACATTCGCGTACTGTTTCTGAACCGTGCTGGGTGCGATAATACACGGCTGTGCGGGGGTCGCCTTCGAGAGCGACAGAGAGAAAGACAGAGAGAGAGAGGCGGTGAGATGTGCGTGCGGTATGGTGTTGGCGTGTGTATGTGTGTGAGAGAGAGGGCAGGAGACAAAGGGTGGCAAATTCGAACGCGGCACCACCGGCACAACGCGCTCGCGCCGATGGAATGAATCCTGTCACGTCCCCACTTGTTTCCATTGTGACAGCCACGGCCAACAACAGTAGCAGAGGCGGCGGCGGTAACTTGCCGCCTCGTATTTCTCACGAGTCGGTCCCTTTTCAAACCAGCAGCAGCCACCCTGTACCTATCCCCGCGACTCCTCTACCACCACCACCACCACCGCAATTTTCACTCTTTTCTTTTCCCGCCCCGCCTGGCCCCGCCTCTCTGATTCGCCAGGCAACAATGGACAGCAGCACGCATAGCCAGATCTGGCCACAGCGTTGTCCGGCGCGGTGTAAGCCACGGACTGGGCACGAGGACGCCTAGCGGATACCAACAAATGTATTCATATTCAAATGGAGATTCGCAATCAAATTTAAATTGAAAATCAAATTCTCAATCAAATTCAAATTTACTGTCAAATTCACAGTCAAATTAAGATTCACGCTAAGAATTAAGATTCAAATTCACAATCAAGTTTAAATTCAGATTCACAATCAAGTTTAAAGTCAGATTCACAATCAATTTTAAATATGTTCATAATCAATTTTAAATTCAGATTCACAATCGATTTCAGATTCAAATTTACACTGAAATCATCACGAGCTAAAAGGGGGGTAGATTAAAAAAAAAAGAAGTGAATAATTAAGTGGTGTTGACAAAAATTATTTGTTGAATAACATGCACCAAAGAAGTCCATACAGGGGTGACCAGAAATGAAGTTAGCTTTCTGCTGTGCCGGGTCAGCGGACTGCCCAGGAGGTACTCGCCTTTCTTGGCCTCGCCGCCGCTTCGGGACAAACGATCATCCGCTGCGCTCCTCTCCAGCGAGATGTCCTGACGATCCCCCCGCGCTGCTGGCGCCGTGCCGCCCCCGTGCCGCCCCCGGCCCTCCCCCCGGCCCTCCCCCGGCCCTCCCCCGGCCCGTCCCCAGCCCGCCCCCAGCCGCAGATCCCCCGTCGAGGCAAACTGGCGCCACCTAGTCGCCTGGCGCCGGGGTCGTCCCAGGGTCTGTGGCGCCAGTCCGGGGGTTGGGGGCGGGCGGAGGGGGCAGGCTGGGCGCCGGAGCGGAGCCGCGACCTCCCCAGCGCGTTCGAACGCCGCCCAGTTACGCGGGTTCGATCGCCCCGGAGGCGGCGCGTGACACACACACACACACACACACACACACACACACACACACACACACAGAGGGGCAGACCAGGCCAGCCAGCGGGCGGGGTGCAGCAGCGAACGGATGTGGACCGTTGGGCCTTTATATCTCGGCGGCAGCCGCGACGAGTCCGGGTCCACCCCGCTGCCCCCCCCCCCCCCGCCACCCCCGCTGCCCCCGCCTCCGCGCTCCATCCGCCAGGGGCGTAGCTTCGCGGAGGCCCGCCACGGCCGAAACTTCATCAAAGAGTCCCAACACTTTGCACAAACGTGCTTTGCGAGTAAAATATTCTCAACTTTGCGATTAAGAAAAAAATAAATGTATTCATTTTTCCCCCAGGTCTCAGGTTGCCGCTGCGTGCTGAGAAGATCGGTTCGCACCCACGGCGCCTTAACCCGATCGGGCAAACTATGTCAGGAGGCGGGCAAACTGCATTCGGATGTGCAACGGTTCGTATCAGCTTTCCACTCGGCGGTCAGCTGCTCGGATACCTATTCCGGTGTTGCTGGAGAGAGAGAGAGAGAGAGAGAGAGAGAGAGAGAGAGAGAGAGAGAGAGAGAGAGAGAGAGAGAGAGAGAGAGAGAGAGAGAGAGAGAGAGAGAGAGAGAGAGAGAGAGAGAGAGAGAGAGAGAGAGAGAGAGGGTGAGGAAGGGAGGGGGGGAGATAGTTTCCGCGATCTCCACACTGGCCGCGGACTTGCCAAACTGTATTTCGTGGATTCCCCCCTGTCCACTCGGCATCTCGAATCGCTCCAGTCCGCTCCAGCCTCGGCTCCAGCGGCACACAGCTGCGTGCTTTCACCTGTAGTGGTCGTTGAACGGGCCCGCGCAGGTGAGGAACTCGGCCCTTTGGAAGTCCCGGAGGCTCGGCTGGAGGCTGGCCTCGGCCTGGAGAGCCTGCAGCGTTTGGCACTTGATAGACTTTGCAGCCAAACCCGTGCGCCGCTCACCGCATAGTAATGAAATAGTTGAAATGGATCCTCCAGTGGCTTATTGGATTCCAGGGCGGAGGGCGGGGCCCCTGGGGCCGGCCGGGCCGTAGGAGTCACAGCCCCCCCGCGGAGCCCCCTTCGGCCCCCTCTGCCCCCTGACCATCCTACGGCGTCGGGGAAGAAGTCCAAGAACGCCTCGAGTTCTCGATTGCTGAGGCGGCCGACACGGTCCGGGCGTTAATCCGATGCAGCGGGACACTTCTGCCGTTTTTTGTTCACATGCACTTCCAGAAACGCAATGAAACCGATTTTCATCAAAATGTTGAACGTGATTGTTCAAAGAAAGAAATAATCTTTTCGTTCACTATTATGGCCGTCTGCAAAGAAAATGTTTCAACGAAGCTTTCAAGTCAAATTTTAAACGTTCCTGAAAATTTCCGTATATTGGCTCGTCCTATTTTTTTTGACAGATATTATTAATTGTTTTTTTTTCCCCCGCGTACTTTGGGAAAAGGGAATGGAGGGGGGAGCGGAAGGGTTAACAGCATAGTGCGGGAGCGAAGCCAGACCCGATCCCTTTGTGGCAGCGGCAGTCTTTGCGACGCAGTGCTGCGTGGTGCTGCGTGGCGTGGCGGCTAAGATGGCGAGTCTCTCTGTGGGCGAACTCCCACCCGCACCGTGTATACCATTCCCTTTGAAATGCCGCCCCCCCCCCCTCCCCTCCAACCACGCCCCCTCCCCCACATATGTATACATGATATCGCCTGGTCCATGCGCGGCGTTGCAGCGCTGACCCCAATTTAAGGCCACTGCAGCGGTTTCGCCCAGGCGCGGATCCAGGGGGGGGGGGGGGGCGACGGGGCGACCGAAAGGTAGGCTATTCGCGTTACAATCCGCCTGAAAGTAGGCACAAAGCGGTACATCCCCCCCCCCTAGAGCCGCCCTGGATCCGCGCCTGGTTTCGCCCCGATTCGGCGCCCGTTGAGCAGCCGTGCCCGTTGCCTAACCCTCAGGCGGGCTGCGCTGTCTGACTTGTGTTTTCTGGAGGCCTACATGAGAGACGAGAGGAGGAACGGCCCACCCACACACTTAGAGCATAAGACGGAAAGAAGGTCAGGCCGGCGCCTGCCTCCCCATCTCCCTCCCTCTCTCCTTCTCTCTGTCTCTTCATCTCCCTCCCTCTCTCCTTCTCTCTGTCTCTTCATCTCCCTCCCTCTCTCCTTCTCTCTGTCTCTCTGCGCGTGCCTGATTCGGGGGCGCCTGTCTGCCTGATGGTTGCAGTTCGGCGTCCTCCGGCCACCGCCCTGTGCACGCCGCCCCGCCCCGCCGCGCTCCCCTCAGTTACAAGGCTCTGCGGCCCCGTTTTAAGAATGGCCGCCGCCGTCCACTTCCGGGGCGTCGTATATTCTGTCTCTGTCACTCCCGCGCGGGGCCTGGGCCTGCGCCTCCGCGCCGGGCGGGCGGTGCGACAAGGACGGCAAGCGCTTCTCGTCCCGGCGCGGCCGCAGAGCGGCGTAATTCAGACTGATTTAGATCTCTTTCGGCTTGTCACAACGAGTCGGCTGTCGGCCTCTTCCTCGCGACAAGAGTTGCCGAGCCGAGCCGAGCCGAGCCGTGCCGTGCCGAGCCGAGCCGGCAGCCCGCTCAGACGCAGTCCTGTGCCGACTGGAGTCTGAGACAGCTAAGCTTTTCAAGGGGGAGAAAGCGGCGGGAAAAGAGTTTTTCACTCTCTCATCAGAGTGAGCGGGCGGCGGGCATTTTCTGCTGCTCCTCCCTAGACCCGCCCCTGCCCGCCTCCTCTTCCCGGCCTGCTCTCCCTCCCCGGCTCCGGGGGCATCGCTTTCGTCGCCACCACTTCCACTTCGAGCCGTGCGACGTGTCACAGTCAGCCTGTCTGCTTTGCTGCCTGCCTGCCTGCCTGCCTGGCTGACTGCCTGCCTTGCTGCCTGCCTACCTAGCTGACTGCCTGACTGCCTGCCTGCCTGGCTGCCTGGCTGGCTGCCTGACGGCGCACCCTGGTGTTGATGTATACACAACGACGAGACAATGCCACAGACTTCGAGCCCGTCTGAAAATGTTGGTGCAAATATTCCTGTAGACAGCCATAACTTATTTTAAAACCTAAGAAAATTTTCAGTTGCAATTTTTTTTTTCGATGAAAAATTTTCTCTTATCGTTTTTGCATATCCACCGAAAAAGTCTTCCGACTATTCTGCACGTCCACAGGCCTATGGACAAAATTGGAACTCCACACACGGGCAAAATCGACACTCCACCAATGGACAAAATTTTCAGTTGTCCGCAATTGAAAACATTTTCGTTCGGTCTGGAGCGACAAATTTGTCGATGGACTTTTTCAGTGTTCACTTATTTTGAATTTGCAGCGCGACTCCAGCTGAACCCAAGCCAACTGTCCAGCGACACACTCCAGCCCAGCGCCGCATCCGTGGTAAAGCCGTCGCCGTTCCCGGGGTCTCTCTAGACGCCCTCGGAGACGCCCTGTAGCGTCTCGTTCCCAACTACTCCGGACTCCCTCGCGTGCGGGGGTCGGCGGCAGGAGTAGCAGTAGCGACACGCCCCCCCCCCCTCCCACGCCCCTCGCTGGGCTCATCCCCGCAACGGAGATCTCCCCTCCGTTCCCCTGGGGGGGGGGGGGGGGGGCGTGCTCGAATGCGTTGACGTCGTATTTTAAGGTATTTGCCCGTTTGGCGCCGCCGTTCTGTGGGGTCGCATTTCTACCACTGAGGTTTTCCTCGACGGACCAGTGAGTGAAGCAGGAGGGAGTAGGGGGGGGGGGGAGGGAGCAACTGACCGATCGCCTTGGCTTCCCGCCGGGGCAGTTCGCGACACACACACACACACACACACAAACACACGATTCGTCGCCCGACGACGTTTGCGCGCCACTGTTAAAAATAAAGTTCGGATTTGAAGGCAGGACTGACGTGAGTTGGTTGCCGCAGCCTTCCGTGAAATCACGAAGGACTTCGTATCTTCATAATGCCCTGAACTGGTTAACAAAAACCTGTTAGAGTCACAAAAATTCGTTTTTAAAATAGTTTCCGTCGACAATTGACATTCATGGCAGAATCCTGCATTTATGGTTAAATCCTGTACCGTATCACGAAGGTTTTTCTGATTTCACAAGCGCTTTATTTCGAGGTTCCGTCGTCAAATCCCAACATCAATTTTTTCGAGGCAAAATCGTTTCCGCAGGATTACTCTGGTTTTTCGCTGGTTCACTCTGGATTACTCCCGGATCACCCCGGATTTCACGTGGAATACCACGGATCACCCGGAATTTTTTTTTAAAAAAGTGGATTACCTGGCGGTAATCTGGCCTGGATGACTCCGGATTACCTTCTGGATTACCCCCCGTGCCCGCCGGATCACCCTTGCCGTTGTTTCACCGTTGCTGTTCCACCGTTGCTGTTCCACCGTTGCTGTTCCACCCTTGCTTTTTCACCCTATTCTGTTTCGCATTTGCTGTTCCACTCTTGCTGTTTCACCCTTGCCTTTTCACCCTATTCCACCGTTGCTGTTCCACCCTTGCTGTTTCACCCTTGCCTTTTCACCCTATTCTGTTCCACCCTTGCTGTTTCACCCTTGCTGTTCCACCCTTGTATTTTTTAGTGTGCGGATGGCCGTTGGAGTCCCACCGGGGAGCAGAGCCAGCGGAGCGCAGGGCCCTCACCCTCAGCGCCTGTCGGGTAGGCAGTCCCGCCGGGCTCCCCTGCGCTGCGGGTCTTGCCTACCTCCCCGGCGCGCGCAGCGGCTGGTGCTGCCAGCCCCCCGAGGCCCCGAGGCCCCAGCCCCGGTACTCCACACCACCGGGGGCCTCGTAATACCCAGCCAACTCCCTTCGCCAGACGGTACCTACGCCGCTGCACGGGAGGTCGTTTCCGAAAGGTGCGGCCCCATTTCCCGTCCGCAGGCTGGTACGCAGCGCCGCGCTGGGCTCCGCCTACGGCTCCGTCGCTTTCTCTCTCTCTCTCTTTCTGCGACGTTCTCATGAGAAGCGACAGAGACGGCGGAGGTCCGCTTCCGAACGCGGACGGGAAATGCGCACACGGGTATGCGATGCTCGCCTATGCCGCGCTACGTGCGAATTCCATAAGGTTTGCAGCCGCCTCACGTTTGGGATATGAGCCCTTAACCTCTTTACGGCAGTGCAGACCTCTATCTCTTCTATTCGGCTGCCTCTAATACCACCTCTATCCCTAGAAACTAGGAGGGGGGGTGGGGGCACGTGCCATGAGGAATAACGTTTAGCTCGGGAGATTTATATCCTTGGTTGTTTGAAAACCACGATCATTTCTTTTTCTATCGTGTTCATTGTACACTGTCGGTATTCCAACCATCACACCTCGAACTGAGAAGGTAATTTGTAATCACTGTACCTGATGCAGCTGGGACGTTTTAACCTCCGCTTGTTCACGGGTACCAATTACAGTATACCAGATTCTCTCTGCTGGCCCTCTGGCAGTCCGGGCGTTACTTTTTATTTTTATTAGTGCTCCGTAATTTATGGACAGGTACAAGTACTCGTGCCGGGGGCGTGTAATTGAAGTGGCAACAGGAAAAATATGAGATGGTCTCCCGCAGACGGCGGAGGTCCGGTAGCGCAGGCGGGGAGGCGTCCGCGACGACTAGCTCTCTCCGTCTGCGTCGCACCGCAGCGCGGCTCCGGGGCCGCGGGGGTAGCTCATCAATGAGAGCGACGAGGAAGGGAGACGCAAGTACGAGTTTTTTCCCCCCCTCCCCACCTCCTCCGGCCAGCGGGAGGTTTTGTTGTGTCACGCGAGTACTGCCTCCATCTCCCTCCCACTTCCCACGCCCCCGCCCCCGCTCTCACTCTGCCACGCCCTCGCCTTATCCTTATCATGTTTCCGAGCCTCCTTCTCCAGCGTGTTCCAGCCCCGCCTTCGTAATCCGTTAAAATGCGTCGCAAATTAACAACGCCATTTTTCTCCCTTTCTCTCTCCCTCGCCCCGTTCTTTCCTCAAGTTTCAAGTCCACGAGTTGTAAGCGCGCGCGCGCGCGTGTGTATGTGTGTGTGTATGTTTGGGTGTGCGTGTGTTTGTGCGAGAGAGAGAGAGAGAGAGTGTCTGTGTGTGTGGAGAATTACAACAGTGCGTGTGGTCGGGGTTTTGACGGGGAAAGTGGCACTGAGTCACCTCGAGAACCAGATTCAGGAAGGGGCACTAATCGATCAGTGGTATTAAAGGCTGAAATTACCCGTTGAGAGAGACAGAGACATAGAGGGAGAGAAACAGAGACGGAGAGAGGGACGGAGAGGTGGGGAGGGGTAGGGGATGGGAAGGGTGCATTTCAGCACCCCAGTTGGCTCCAGGAGGATCCTGGCTGTATATCGTGTCCTGGAGGAGAGAGAGAGAGAGAGAGAGAGAGAGAGAGAGAGAGAGAGAGAGAGAGAGAGAGAGAGAGAGAGAGAGAGAGAGAGAGAGAGAGAGAGAGAGAGAGAGAGAGAGAGAGAGAGAGAGAGAGAGTTGAGTAGAGACCAACACCATTGCCATTAGCACTCTATCTTGGGCCGTGGCGGTGGCGGAGTCTTCCTCCTTATCACAACAGAAAGGGGTTTCTGCCGGGTCCGGACGGGCTGGGCCAGGGTGAGACGGGGCAGGGCAGGGCGGGGTAGGTTAGGGCGGGGTAGGGCAGGGCGGGGTAGGGTGGCTATGTTTCCAGAGCAAATTCATGCCATCGTCTTCTCTAAGGCATCGTAAATTTATGTGTTTTGGAGCATTTTGATACGTGCATTTCGGAAAAATCGACAGCAAAAACTCAAAAAAATTATTAACTAACGGTCTAACTTAAATTTGGGCCATAAGCATTTTGAAAACTTTGCCGTATTTAAAATTCGAAACCTGAGCAAAACTCAGCTTGACTGGTCTGAAAAATTGGGTCACATACGACCTTTTTGATAGAAAATGAGTTTCTCGCTAGCCGTCTCTAGCTTCCCCAATTTCGCTCGGAAAATGGCATTTATTCTGAGATCCTTGCGCCAAGCTGAGCCTATCTCAGGCGTCAAATCCTAAATGTAATACGGCATAGGTCTTCACAGCAACCCCTTTCGTGTGTTTTCCAATCGTCTCTGGGGGCTCGGGGCGATGTGACCCTTCCGTTCTCAGCTTGGTTCTCAGTGTAACGTGCATTTCTGTTACGCGCGCGGGGCCCGGCCGCCGCCGGCAGGGGGTGCAGCGTGGCGCGCGAAAACAAACCCCCGAGCACCGTGTGGGCTCTGCGGGGGGTCCCCGCGGCGCCTGGCCAGCCGCCGCTAGAGGCGCCGGCGCTGTGGCGGACCTGCGCGGCGCGGCCCGGCGCCTCCAGTCGGCAGTCGGCTGCGCTCCGGGCAGGACGTTCGCGCACCCCCTCCGCGCAGCTCCGGTCCCCGGCGCGGCTCCCTCCGTGATCGGCCTCGCGCGTCCTACCCCTCACGTGCTGAACATCGCAGAGGACGGCGACCAAGTCCGCGCGCGCCCTGGTGCTGGTGGTGGTGGTCATGGTGGAGGAGCATGGTGACGGCAAGACGTAGTGGTGGCGGTGCGGCCGTGACAGACTAGCAGGGACATGGAGGATTTGACGGCGGACGGCGACGACTAGGGATCCTGCAAGGAGACACCGTGACAGGTGAGCCGAGGACGTCGTCAGGGGCGCGGCGTCGGCGGAGCGTCATTTCCGGACGCCCCTCCCCCCCCCCGCGGCGACGTGTGTCAGTCGCGTGTCAGTCGCGTGGCCATGATTAATGGGTCATCACGCCGGCTTGGGGGCGCGTGACGCTGAAATTGAAATGGCCCCGTAATCAAGTGCAGCGCGTTTTCATTACAAACTTTTTAAGCTGCGGTGGTCGCGGCCTCATCCCGAACGCATTTACAGAAGTGTTTATTTTTATTTTTCATACTTCCCGCGTGGCGCGCGTGCTGCTTTGTTATTGGCCGCGTCGGCGTTGTGGTGGGCCCGTGATCGGTGATTGGTGCGCGGGTCAGCGGCGCTACCGGAATCTCACCGCCTTCTGTTTCCTGGACCAGGATAGGCAGCTCTCCACCGGCCGTTGTTGGCGTCTGTCGTGCAAGGCGGAGGCAGATCAAAAAACAGGCCGACTAACTAACGGGCAGACCGACCACTCTCAGAAAAATAAAATTGAATTGACTAAGAAAATCAAGATGGCTAGAATTTTTAGTCGATTCAACCAAAGATCAGTCGTTTCCACTATAATTTCGTCGAAAAATCGACCAAATTTTAGTCATCTTGATTTTCTTAGTCAATTCAATTTTATTTTTCTGAGAGTGACAGACAGACGGGTTCGGCCAGTATGCGATACTGTATCCCGCGGCATCTCGGCGAGAGTGTAGAAAAGGTCGTTCCTTTCGATGGCTGTGACAGTTCCTTGAAGGTGTGTGTGTGTGTGTGTGTGTGTGTGTGTGTGTGTGTTGAGGGGGGGGCAATAAATCAAGACAAAACGCCAAGTTGGGCGAACACACGACGAGTATTCTTAAGACCTATTTATAACCGCTGACGTGCTGAAGTCCCCCCCCCCCCCCCACTGCTGTTGCTGTATAGTGCAGGCCGCAATACAGAACTCTCTGTAGTGTGTAAAAATTGACACGAGAGCAAAACAACAAAACTTCTTTGGCGGCGCTTCGATAAGCTTTTCCGCCTCAAGACTGATTGATGTGTCGTTGTTCAACAAATTAGCAAAGACACACTGAGAGAGAGAGTGAGAGAGTAGGGATTTAAAAATACCGGTAAGATTCAATCTTACGGTAAGATACGGAAAGATTCGTAAGTTACGGGTATTTTTCGTAATAATGAGAAAGATTGATTTACAGCGGGTATTTGTTAAAATAGTGTCTGTTTCTACGTTTTTCCACGTAACAGTAGTCAATCCTGGCAATTCTTGATGTGCTAGAACACTTCAGACGCGTTTCATCACTTGAAATATAGGTTTGTGTCAGAATTAAGGATTGTGTATGGCTACGGTTGTCTTCGGGCGAGAAGTCAGATAATTGCTTGAACATGCTAAAATAATAATGAAGGATGCGTTTTAGAGTAGATTCAGCCTTTGCAGTGACGGCAAGGACCAAAAAATACACTTTTCACTACTTTGAACAGGAAGCACAGCTAATTTTCAGAGTTTTGCAAGTCTGAATATTACCGAAAAATACCACTTTTTTCGAGGTCGGGTAATATTACCGTAAGTAACGGTAAGAGAGAAGAGACGTAGAACACGCCGATTCATTGGCTGCTCTGTCTGATGAGTGCTTTGTTCTTGGCAATCGATGAGTGTGGCGATGATTAAAAGCGCGTGCGGCCTGTATCTCCATCCCTCCTTTTCCATTTCCCTCTCTCTTTCTCTCTCGCTCGAACTCCCCTCCTTTTTTTTTATTATTCGGTTTCACTCTCAATGTGTGCGTACACGTTAACCGACGCATGGCGGTGCTCAATACTTTCATCACCAGCCAGGCATCTCGCTCTGCAACTCTCTCTCTCTCTCTTTCTCTCTCTCTCTCTCTCTCTCACTCTCTCTGTTTCTCTCTGTCTGTCTGTCTGTCTGTCTGTCTGTCTGTCTGTCTGTCTGTCTGTCTGTCTGTCTCTGTCTCTCTCTCTCTCTGTCTCTGTCTCTCTCTCTCTCTCTCTCTCTCTCTCTCTCTCTCTCTCTCTCTCTCTCTCTCTCTCTCTCTCTCTCTCTCTCTCTCTCTCTCTCTCTCTCTCTCTCTCTCTCTCTCTCTCTCTCTCTCTCTTTCTCTCTCTCGCTCCCTCTCTCTATCTCTCTTTTTCTTTCCTACACACCTTCGAGGTCCCCCACTCGGTCGCCACAACACTCCCCTTCTTTCTCTGCCAAAACGATGTCCATGTGAACGATGTCACTTGCCCTGCGTGAGGTCCTGCTTACCACGCATTTGATTCGTCCCCGAGTCTTACGTAATTTTTAAATGTCGTGAATCAGTCAGTTATCTTATTGATATCTCACTTATTTTCAATCAGAAAAGTTCAGGTGAGCCCAAATTTTCCAAATCCTGGCGCTGCCAACCTAAGTCTAAACTCGGGTTTCAAATCTTGAAAATAGTAAGGAAGTTTTCGGAAGAGCCTTTTCGAGTCCCCTGCCGCCCAAAAGTGGACTATACGATCACGGACTCTTTCATTCTCAGAGGAGGTGCGCAATTCACGGTTGTGGCCCTGCGGTAGCCGTGAGACCACCAAAGCGGGTGCAGTCAACCCTCAACCTGTCATTACCACCGTGCTCTTCTCTCTCTCTCTCTCT
This sequence comes from Odontothrips loti, assembly GCA_038380765.1. Taxonomy (NCBI): domain Eukaryota; kingdom Metazoa; phylum Arthropoda; class Insecta; order Thysanoptera; family Thripidae; genus Odontothrips; species Odontothrips loti. The sequence goes on along the minus strand of CM076256.1, from coordinate 8,330,614 downwards.
CTCTCTCTCTCTCTCTCTCTCTCTCTCTCTCTCTCTCTCTCTCTCTCTCTCTCTCTCTCTCTCTCTCTCTCTCTCTCTCTCTCTCTCTCTCTCTCTCTCTCTCTCTCTCTCTCTCTCTCTCTCTCTCTCTCTCTCTCTCTCTCTCTCTCTCCCTCTCTTACGCCCGCGCACCCTCCCTACCCCGGCAAAATATTTCCCGTCGCCTGTGTGAAATTGGACAGAGCGAGCAGCACCGTATAGTATACCGAGCGCCCCGCCCCTCCTTCCCATCAGCTGGAAACCATTTTTGCATATCATTCGCCAAATCGGGACGCGGGCGGTCCGGGCTGCCAGAGCGGGCGGCCCTCTATCTGTGTGTTTGGGCGACCGAGTTGTGGTCACTGCGACACAGAATAAGGATGCTGCATTTACTTTCTTGGCATTAGGGAGTCATTGTAATCGATGATGGTGGTCATGCTGGTCATAATGATGATGATGTTCATGGTCATCATCATGACGATGACCATGATGATGATGATGATGTTCATGGTCATCATCATGACGATGACCATGATGATGATGATGATGGTAACATCATGCTAGTTATGTTCGTAATGATCATCACAGCGGTCATGATGATCATTTGGGTGATTGGTCATCGTGGTGGTCACGATGTTCATGATCATCATGGTGATCATGACGATGATCATTAATGCTCTCGCTGCGCGGACTACGATCACAAAGCACCACGGAACCTAGTGCTGAAAACAGTCCATTTGCAAACAAATCGCTTTCGCCGCGAAGATTTCCGATTCGTGATTGACTGCCGTCGTCATCCCTTCTGACAGACAGACAGTCAGGCGAGGGCCTAATGGAAAAAAAACACACGGTACATAATGAAATGGTGATTATTAGTAGCTGGAGGGCGAATATTGTTTTCCGACGTTATTTGGAGCTCGTTTGGCTTAATAGCCTATCAATCATGTCCTGCGATGTGCTGATAAACGCCCCCTCCTGACGCCGGTACGCGTCGCGCACGCAACGCCCTGTAGATAGAGCGAGACGGGGGTATAGAAGGGGGCAGTATAGGGGCAGAGAGAGAGAGAGAGAGATAGAGAGAGGGAAGCGTGAAAGTGAATCGGCATCAGACCCCCAAAACGCCCCCCCCCCCCCCCCACCCCTCCTCGTGAATGGGATGAGTTTTGTGGGTCTGTTACGCGGGTTCAAATACTGACTCTGCTTGTAATGGATATTGATCGGCCGCGCAAGCAGTAGGTTATTCCAGCACGTAAAACTGCTTCAGTATCGACACGAAGTCACGGCAGGTTACGTACATCCTCTACCACGTATGGCGGCACAAATCATCTTCTAGTGGATTGAGCTGTGATGGTGTTCCGGGGAGGATGTGTGCCGCCCGGTACTAGCGGTGTTTAGGACATCAGCTCCGGTGGTGTAGCAAACCCTTTGCCTCCTACCCCCACCCCTCCCCCACCTCCCTCCCTCTCTCTCTCTCTCTCTCTCTGACATGGCGGCCACAAACTCGCGCTTGCCCAGCGCGTTGTTACCGCGTTGTTTTCACCGGGCCACCGACGACGCGCGTCCGGACGAGAGCGAGAGAGAGAGAGAGAGAGAGAGAGAGAGAGAGAGAGAGAGAGAGGGGGGGGGCGGGGTCTGACCCCCAGATAAGCTTTCCAGGCGCAGTAAAAGCGCGGGGCGCGCATGCAGTAGCAGCAAGGCCGGGCCTGGCTGGCCTGGCTAGTGCCACTAGTGCCCCGACCGAGGGTTTGGTCACTTGTCAGAAACTGTGCACACCTTCACTTCCAAGCGTCACTGCAGGTAAAAGGTGGACATTTTACCCCAAAACTGAGAAATCAGTGTATTTTTTGGCGGGTGCAAATTTTTCCTTTGCCCTGCTGTGATTTTTTCCCCGTTGTTATTTTTTCTGTACCTACACTTGCTAAACAACTAATTTTGTTTTCAACAACTTTCAGCGGCATATTTCATGACAGTGCGAGACGATGACTAACAGCGACTCGGCCAGGACAAGCTGCTGCCCGCAGGACCGAGGAAAGCTCCTCTCTCTCTTTCTCTCTCTCTCTCTCTCTCTCTCTCTCTCTCTCTCTCTCTCTCTCTCTCTCTCTCTCTCTCTCTCTCTCTCTCTCTCTCTTTCGCACGAGCAAAGTCCTGTTGCACTACTCTGCATTATCAGACAGAGAGAGCGAGAGCGAGAGAGAGAGAGAGAGAGAGAGAGAGAGAGAGAGAGAGAGAGAGAGAGAGAGAGAGAGAGAGAGAGAGAGAGAGAGAGAGAGAGAGAGAGAGAGAGAGAGAGAGAGAGAGAGAGAGAGAGAGAGAGACAGAAAGAGAGGGAGAGGGGCAAACCCACGTATCTCCCGGTCGGCCGTCACCGAGCTGTTGCACCCGTTTCCGAACGGGATGCCTTGTATTGGCTTTGCTGCGGCCGTAGCTGGGCTCTGTGCTGCGCTGGCTCTTCTGTGTGCCGGGGGAGGCGTATTAGTACTATAGAGGCCGCCGCCGCAACAGTAGCGAGGCCAGCCGATAATAAGACGAGGCTTTTCCCAATGCTATCCGATCTTATCCAGTGCGTGGCGGTGTTCAGTGCAGCAAGGGCCCCCCGGGGACGGTGGGGGGCCCCCGTGAGCCGCCTTGGTGCCTTGGGGCCCCCAAACCCCACGAGGGGAGCGAACAAGAAATAATTGACCATCCTGCCAGCAATCTCTGCGGCACCCCCCGCTCTTGCTGTGTAACTCACGACTTGCCTCTCTCTCTCTCTCTCTCTCTCTCTCTCTCTCTCTCTCTCTCTCTCTCTCTCTCTCTCTCTCTCTCTCTCTCTCTCTCTCTCTCTCTCACACACACACACACACACTTTCTGTCTGCTCTCTCTAGTCGCCCTCTCCCGACAGTAGTGAATCCCCCATGCACCCACGCTCCCGTCCATAGGCCTCCTCTACTGCACCCCTCCCCCCCCCTCTCTCTTTCTCCCTCTTTCTCCCTCTCTCTATTTCCCGCAGTGGTGACGCTGCTTATATGCACGACTGATGGAAGAGCAACAGAGACAGAGAAATTAACAACAGCCATCGTACAGAACTGCAACGCGCGGCCGGCGCCCCTCCCCCGTTTTGTGAAAAGGACTAGAGAGGGGGTGGCGAGGGATGAAGAGGAGGAGGGGGGAGTGGGGGCGGTAGTGAGAGGTTAGAGGCCGGGCTTTGAAGCCGTGTGTGTGTGTATGCGTGCGTTTGTGTGTGTGTCTGTCAGTGTGTGTGTGTGTGTGTGTGTGTGTGTGTGCAGTGGGGGCGCTCGGCCGCCCGCCCTGTCCGTCACTGCACTGCCTTATCAATCACGTAGTCGATGGCCGGTCGGTCGGGTCCGCTCGGGTCTGCTCGGGTCCGCTCGGGTCTGCTCGGGTACGCTCGGGTCCGCTCGGGTCCGGTCGGCCCCGCCGCACCACACGACGAGCCCACCGCTTGTGCGCCCGCTCAGTCAGCGCCGGCCAAACTGTCGGCCCGGCCCTCTGTGGGGCTCTCCGCAGCCCCCCCCCCTACCCCTGCTGACCCTCTGCGCCCCCCCCCCCGGGTCCCCGGCATCACCGACGACCAATTTATTTTGCGGAAGGGCCCCCGGGCGGTCGGGCCGCGCCGCCCAGACCTCCGGGGCCTCCGGGCAGCCCCGGGCGCGCCATATCGGCGTCCGCAGTGACGCCACAGCTGCCGCAGCTGCTGCAGCTGCTGCAGCTGCCTCAGTCCGTCTGCTTTCCCTTCGGCCCGCCCGTTATTGTGAATAATGTAACGCGGCACCAATGAGAGCGGCGAGCTTTGATTCGTGCGGTGAAAACCGTGCGGAGTGGGAGGGTGGGAACAAGTGCTAGAGATCAGGGAGGAGTGGGAGAAACAGGTGGAAAGGGGGAGACAAGAAGTGGGAGAAGCAGATGAAGAGGGAGAGACAAAAAGTGGGAGAACCGGGTGAAGAGGGAGGGGCAAGACGTGGGCGATGTCGGTGAAGTGGGAGCGACAAGACGTGGGAAAAGCAGATGAAGAGGGAGAGACAAGAAGTGGGAGAAGCGGGTGAAGAGGGAGGGACAAGAAGTGTGAGAAGCAGGTGGAAGCCGCCTCAGTCTGGCCCGGGCGGTGGATTGGTAGGTGGCTGTGGGGGCTGCAAGTCACCCCGTGGTCGTGTCGTTCTGTGGGCTCGTGACACTGACCTGGTTGCCGTGCCAACGTTAGAGAGAGAGAGAGAGAGAGAGAGAGAGAGAGAGAGAGAGAGAGAGAGAGAGAGAGAGAGAGAGAGAGAGGGGGGGGGGGGGGGGGGGGGGAGGGAGAGAAAGAAAGAGACAGAGATTCCGGACCTTGTGTAATGCAGCCTGTCCAGCTTCGGGCGCAGTGCATACGCTGACTTTATGGCGGAGTGTAGCGCCCGCCCGCACCGCCTAGGAAATGCAGCAAGTAGTTGTTGTCCTATACTGCAGATTGGACTCCGGGCCGAGTTTCCATTTCGCATACTTCACTATCCGTTTCGTTTATCGCGGTTTGTTTTGGAGAGGGTGTGTATTACTCGTCTTAAAACATTTTACGGACGTAAACGTCTGCACGAAACGTAAAAATAAATCTCGAAAAATTAACGTAAGAAGTCACCCTGACTCATAGCATTCCTCGTCATTTCGACGCTGCCTGTGGTGCTTTAACTCGAGGCTGCGAATACGCGCCGCGCTATTCTGCACACTCTGTGTACTCCTAGCGCACCTTTGCTGCTGCTGCTGCTGTTGCTGCTGTTGCTGCTGTTGCTGCTGCTGTTGCTGCTGCTGCTGCTGCTGCTGCTGCTGCTGCTGCACAAGGGGGGAGAGACCCCGGCGACGTGGCGCCACCCGGACGCGGCGCCGCTGAGCCCGCCGCCGCCGGGAGTGATGCTGTCTCTGTCTGCCGTCTGTCTGTCTCACTCCCCCGCCCTCCCCGGGAGTGACGCTGTCTCTGTCTGCCGTCTGTCTGTCTCACTCCCCCGCCCGCCCCGCCATTTCACGCGTCATAAGTCGCTTTCAGTTCTCGAGCCCATCCCGGCGGCGACTCCGGAGTCTGCCAACTTCGCGCTGTCAAGAGGGGTACGGCGTTGCCTTCGCGACTCTCTCTCTCTCTCTCTCTCTCTCTCTCTCTCTCTCTCTCTCTCTCTCTCTCTCTCTCTCTCTCTCTCTCTCTCTCCCTCTCGTCCCTCTCTCCGTCCCACTCTTGCCGTCTCTCTCTCTCTCTCTCTCTCTCTCTCTCTCTCTCTCTCTCTCTCTCTCTCTCTGTCTCTCTCTCTCTCTCTCTCTCTCTCCCTCTCGTCCCTCTCTCCGTCCCACTCTTGCCGTCTCTCTCCCTCTCTCTCGCTCTCTCTCTCTCTCTGTCTCTCTCTCTCTCTGTCTCTGTCTCTCTCTCTCTCTCCCTCTCGTCCCTCTCTCCGTCCCACTCTTGCCGTCTCTCTCTCTCTCTCTCTCTCTCTCTCTCTCTCTCTCTCTCTCTCTCTCTCTCTCTCTCTCTCTCTCTCTCTCTCTCTCTCTCTCTCTCTCTCCCCCTCCCTCTTAACCCTCTGTCCGTACCACTCGTGCCGTCTCTCTCTTTCTCTCGGCCGCGGGGACTTTGGAGGCCTTCGTTTTAAATATGAGTCCGTTTTCCTGCGCGGTTTATACCTTCCGAGTGTTGCGGATCGCTACTCATGAAAAGAGAGGAGACTCTCTCCCTTCAATGGGGGAAGGCGAGGCCGCTGTGCAGTGCTTACTGCCCACGACGTAAGAATTATGTGCCGCCAGCAGCGACTTTAGGGCCAGAGGAGGGGGAGAGAGAGAGAGAAGGAGAGAGAGAGAGAGAGAGAGAGAGAGAGAGAGAGAGAGAGAGAGAGAGAGAGAGAGAGAGAGAGAGAGAGAGAGAGAGAGAGAGAGAGAGAGAGAGAGAGAGACATGGGTAGCGTTGACGACAACCAGCACGTCATCTCCCATTTTTACCGTGCAGGAACGGTAATTTTTTTATTTACTTTTTTTACCGCGGAGTGCGAACAATGTTGGACCGAAAACCACCACCCCTCTCAAAATCCCGTGCCAATCTTTGTAATCCTGTAAATCCGAACAGTCCTGCCCGCTAGCCTCACTTGGCCTCCGTAGCAGCTGCACCAGACCCAGTAGTACGTCAGCTTTTGAATGTCGGTCAGACTGATAACGCTGCCATTTCTGTTTCATCAACCCCGTCGTCGCGCCCACCAGATCTTCTTTTTCCCCGCGACTAACTGAATAGGGCTCCCCTGGGCGGTGGTGCCGTGCCGCTGCTGCTTCCGCTACTACCGCCGCCACTGCCACCGCTTGCTTTGGTCCTCTCGCAAGTTTCCCTTTTTGCGAACGTAGCGGTGGTGGTGGCTACCACTCGACTCTTGAAACTTGTCGCGTCGTTCCCGCCTTTTTTTTTTTCGCAGTCGCTGCCGGTCGAGTGGAGCGGAGACTCGCAGCAGATACGGGGGCGGCGGCGGCCGGGCGGCAGCGCCATCGGGGAGACTCATCGGCTCCTTTTCATTACGCTTTTCACCGTGATTATGAGGCTCGGACTGAAAAGGAAGGTCCCCGCGCCATCTTTTTTTTTATTTAAAAAAATAAAATAAAAAATGCCGTGTTGAATGGAGAGATGCGCCCGCGGACAGCAGGCGGGAGAGATTATCCGCTCGGGACTCCATCGCGACAGGCTGGCCACACGGCGCCACAGGGGTGCTGCTTGTCCGCACGGCCCGACGGGGCTCAACAGTGCCGCCAACTAGCTGGAGTTGCATAAAAAGGAAAAAAAAAGAAGAAGGTCGGAGCCGGGAATTCGAAATCGGGGTCAAGTGACCATATTTGTGGCCGAAAGTTTGCAAGTTAGGGGTAGGTTCGAGCATCCAAAATATTTTCTATCAGAACACTACTTTCGTTATTTCAGGAAAAGGTGTTCTCTTGGAGAGGGGCGAGCGTTTTGGGAGGGGTGTGTTACGGGCAAAGGTGGGGGGGGGGGGAGGGGGCTAATGGTGAGTTCACTTTGTTAGCTACACCGGTACCGACGAACCCGTGCCACGTCCGCCATAAGACCCTCGGCCAGACCTCCTCGTCGCGCTAGTGTGGCAACGCCTCGGGGCACCGCCCGTCTCCGTCGCACTCGCACAGACGGCAGGGGAGGGACGAGGACGGCACTAGTCGGCGAGTCAGCGGCGCCGCGCGCCCGGAGGGTAGGCACGCCCGCAGCCCACCCGCGCACGACGCCTGCCTACCTCCCAGGCGCTCCGCCAGCTGACGAACACGAAAAAAATAAAACGAAATCATTTTCTCACGCGATTTTTTCTTTCTTTACATTTTAGGAAAAAAAAGAAAAATCTTTCAGGCATGCGGGAGGAATATATACATGTTTAGACCGCCTTGTTACGGCGAGCGGCCGCTCCGGCCTCGCTCCTACGTCGTGCAGTCAGCAGCAGCAGAAGATACGGTTGAAAACGACCGGGATACAATGGAGGGAGAAATGTTTATGTATTCACCCTCCATAGGAGGTGGTGCGCTAGGGGCGGCGGCGGGAGCGTTTAGCGAGGAGTCGATATCCACTGTGCGTCACATAGCACATAGTTTGCTACAGGTGCTACTTTATGCACCCCTTCGCCTCCATCCCGGGTGAAAGTGTTTATATATAGAGTATATATTGCTTATACATACTCTCTCTCTCTCTCTCTATATATATATATATATATATATATATATATATATATCATATATCAGGAGATATATAATGATATATACCCATACATCATACTATATATGACGATATATACCTATATATACCACTATATATAACCATATATATAACTATATATCAGGTATATGTAAAGATATATAGGATATATATGCTCTTATATATATGTCATATATAATTTTATATCGCACTATGTATGACCATATATAACTATATATATTAGTATATATGACTGATATATACTTCATATATACTTCATATATGACTATATATAAGCCATTTTTACCTGGGATATCCAGGTTCCTTTTACACGCGTGCAAAGGCTCAGTCAGGTGTGCTCCCACCCGCACGGCGCTACAACTTTGCTGTTTTCTGCCCCCCCCCCCTCTTTCTCTCTCTCTCTCTCTCTCTCTCTCTCTCTCTCTCTCTCTCTCTCTCTCTCTCTCTCTCTCTCTCTCTCTCTCTCTCTCTCTCTCTCACTCTCTCTCCTCGGTGTAGCAGACGCACGGAGATTCTGTAAAAGCCGCGGGAAAAACCGAGCGTGCAGACCAGATTGATGATTCAAAGGCCGAGAGGCAGGAAAAGTGTGTGTTTGTGAGGGGTGGGGGCGCGCGGGAAGACTCATCGAATCCGACTTACGGCGAATTATCCGTAAGACTGAAAGGAGACGGAGATAAGAGGGAGAGAGAGGGAGGGAAAAGGGGGGTTCTGCGTCTGTTCTACGCCAAGTTAAAATAGGATATCTGGAGATGTGATTTATAATACGTTGTTCGCAAGGTTCAGTCAGCGAGTTAAGACGGTGAGTTAACGTGATTGCACGGAGCATAGCAGATGACAGCAAGAAAAATAAAAGAAAAAAAACTAAATAAAAATGTCCCTGCTAAGTGGGATTTGAACCTCGGACCCGAGTCTGGCGACTACAGCCGCTACCAGCTCACCTAATGAGGCTTAGTGGTGATGTTGGAGGTAAAATATACCAAAAGAACGTGCACTCCGACCGAAGTAACCGTGGACAGTCGTCAGCGTTCAGGGCCGTGGCGCTCCGCAGTATCGGACAGTACGAAATAGCTCCGAGCTTCGACTCCCGACACAGGGAGTATAAGACTATAAATATTATAAAGTTTTGTGCGAGGTATTTAGGGTTGTGTACGAATTTCTATTCGAGTCAGTCCCACTCGGTCGGTGCGCCACCCCACACTTGTGTGTGTGTGTGTGTGTGTGTGTGTGTGCGCGCGCGCGCGCGTTCGGCCAGGGTGCGGAACCAGGAAGGGATGAACCGTTTTATGGGGCACACCCTGGCCATGGCGATAGCACCCCTCCGCCCGCCCTGCCCTCACAAGACCCTCAGACTCAGGCAGACATAACCTCCCTGGCGTGCGCCGCCGTGCGCCCTTTGTTTGGTCTGGGCTACAAATTTAACGGCTGGGGAACAAGGAGAAGAAGAAAAAGAAGAGGAAGCGGGCGAAGGCGGGAAGCAGCAGATCAACAAGGAAAAAGAGAAGGCAAGGAAAGAAGGGAGGGGTGAGGCGCTCTTCTTGTTCCGCCCTTCGCTCCTTCATCTGGCGCTTTTGAATGGTATCGGTCCCGACCTCGGCGCCGCGGCCCCGCCGTCCTTCCTTGTTATACTCCTCTGACGGCGGCCTCTCGGCACGACGGACCCCTGCTGCCGCCCCCCGCACCTCCTTGTGGTCTGTTTTGTGGACTATCGCCGTTCATGGCTATGTAGGGCCGGGGCCGCGCTGCCCCGCCCCGCCCCGCACCGCCCCCCGCACCGCCCCCCGCACCGCGCTGTTCCTCCTTGCGGCCCAACTTGTTCTTCCCTTCGCCAACTCGGTCAGCAGGGCCGGGAGCTCGCGGGCCACCTTTATTAGGCGTAAAGCCGGCAGCCGGCCACTGGGAGCCCTGATGTCGGCGACCTGGATGATGCGGCCTTGGCGCGGTCATGGACGGTGTCATCATCGAGGACGTCCTGCCGCTGACGGCGTCCTCACGAACCACCCGTTCACGTCGCGGACTGCGTCCTCCGCCGCCAGGGGCGTAGCTAGGGGGAATAAGGAGGGGGGGGGATGAAAAAAAAATCTGAAACAGGTGACCGAAGTAGGCAACCCACATCAGAAACGCCTGGACGTAGGTAATTAGGGCAGCGTATCCCCCTCCGGCTACGCCCCTGCCTGCAGCTGGCCGTCGACAGTCCCTCTTTTCCTGCCCAGCAGAAAGCCACGGCGCAATGACGAGGAGGGAAGACAGGGGCGCCGATGAAATAACGATATCAGATACAGGCGCTCTCATGAATGGAAAGTAAGCAACCGGCGGTCCGTCAGAGGGGGGCGCTGGGGAGGGCGGCGGCGGGGCGGGGGCCGTTGTGAGCGGGGGACGATTGCAAGTCGCTTTCCCAGAACGGAAACCTTTCAGTTCGTTAGTTTTGCGAGTTGTATGCGGAGGGGCCCAGGCTGCGGATCGGCGCGAGCCAGCGCCTTCTCTTTTCCATATTTTACAGACAAACTTTTGGCCGGCCCTGTGTTTGGTCGCGCTGCCGGCGCTGCCCTGGCCCTGGCCGGCGGGCCGCGGAGTCTCGGGGCACCGCCTTCCTTGGCTGCTTGCTTACGTCCTTACCATTGGCCTCACGGCCTTCTCGAAACCCCGCGCCAACTGACGACGGCGGGGCGAGCCCGTTCACGGCCCTCTGGATCCTGTACTCGAGCCAGCCAAACTCTTAAATAAATCCCGCGCCAATCACAGGTCTAGGCTTCGTTTCCAGGCCTGCGCCGCTGCCAGCTCTGGGCAGTGCGAAAGGGGTGTCCCGACCCACGTAACACGGGGGCTGTCTCAGCGGTCGGGCAGGGTGCGGCAATGGGAGAGGTGCGAGAGAGTGGGGGGGAGGGAAGAGAGAGATAGGGGGAGAGAGAGGGAAGGTGAGAGTGAGAGAGAGAGAGAGAGAGTGAGAGAGAGAGAAAGAGAGAGAGGGATGCTGGGGTTAATTCAACAGAATATTTCCATTCGGGACGAGTGTCGGGCCATTGCAGTAATGAATGCTCGAATGAATTATTGAGGACTTTTTGTATGCACGCGGTACTTGATGATGTTTTGGAGCAGGAAAGCGCTTTAGAAGGTGCGCGCCTCTGCTGCCCTCCCTCCCTCCTCTTCCCTTTCCTGACGCGTTCCGGTATGCAGTGGGCCAGTGGGGCGCTGCTGCAGTGGTGGCAGTGGTGTATATAAACCTGGAGCCAAGCCAAAGTTGATATAATTCTAGATTCTAAGAAATATTAGAAACGACTTCCAATACAGATATTTCAGCACGACTGCTCTGTGAGGACTGCCCGCCAAATCCGATTTACATCTAATTGCACTGGTAAGACCTGAGCATATGTTTTTTTTCCCCAAAACTACACAAAGGTGCTTTTGTTTTTCATTTTTGGAAGAAAAAAGGAGGGCAGGGAGGAAAGGGGAAAAGCGATGCGCAGGACACTCCTTACCCTCATAGCTCTGGAAGAAAAATTTTGAATCCAAAGAAAATCCAACAATTTAAAAAAGAAAAAAAAAAGAAACTGATCGGGGCTACAAAACTCCAAATTTTTGGTGTAGTTGTGTCGAAAAACGTTAGGAATACGTGTGGCTGCTCTCTGGTCTGGCAAGCGGATCGGCCTCCGACCCCGCCTGTGCCGGGGTATGACCTCCGGCCGGGCCTGGCTCCTGGAGCTTCCGCTGATCAGTGCCAGCGAACTTGCCGCCGTTCGCTGTCTATTCTTTGGCCAAAGCTTAGTTCGAAAGTTTACCAAAACGTGTAGGCCGAGATAGACTGACTCTCTCGTCTTCTCACTCTCACTCTTTCGCCATCTCTCCCTCCCTCTCCGTCAGACACTTGCGCCGCCGCGTAAACTTCCCTTGCCTTACCTGCGTGCCGCTGCTGTTGAATATTTCAGCGGATTTGCAAGAAACTCCGGCGAGGAGTCGAGGGAGGGAGAGAGAGAGAGAGAGAGAGAGAGAGAGAGAGAGAGAGAGAGAGAGAGAGAGAGAGAGAGAGAGAGAGAGAGAGAGAGAGAGAGAGAGAGAGAGAGAGGGAGAGGGTGTGCAGTGGGGGAGGGGGAGTGAGAGGGGGGATCCTCTCGAAGCGATGACCCCACGTTGCGCGCTCGGCCCCTGATTGGTTTGAGTGAGCACTTCGCTGGCCCCTCCCCGCCAATGAGCGGGAAAGAGAAAGAGCGATGTTGCTGGCACCAGCGCTATCTGACTTCACTAACGAGGAGAAAACACAGCAAACCATGTGGACTCCTTAGTGTCACCCGGCTGTACTTAATTTTCTTTGTGAAGTTCCACATTTAAAAGAAGATTTTTTTTTTGGTAAATGATATTTTTTTCGTCATTGCTGCAATATTGAAACAGCACAAAGGAGCACTTGGACTGTTGCTGCGCAGTAGAAATAACTCTCATGTATGTCTGTCTGTCTCTCTCTCTCTCTCTTTCTCTCACTCCCACCTTCTCCCCGTCGCCCGATCCTTACTGCCTTGCCTTGCTCGGGCGTGTGCCCGTGTGCACCTTTTGTGCTGTTGTCACCAAATAATAGCAACAGAAAAAGGGGTGTAGGAGGAAGGGAGACCGAGAGAAAAATATATATATATAGAAAAGAGCGAAGCAAACGTTCACGCCCGTAAGCAAGAGAGAGAAGGAGAGAGAATTCGGCGCAGCAGGTGGATAGAGAAGGAAGGGAGTGGAGGAAACAGGTGAAGGGACGACACGCTGTACGGAATCGTACCACACACACACACACACATACACACACACGCACACACACACTCGCACACCGAGATGCCATCCTCCCAAACAGTTGGTCTAACCTCGTAAAGCGCAAAAGCACAAGGTCGTCAATGCCGGTGGCGAAAAAAGGGGTAACCAGCTGAAATCTACACAAAGAAGGGAAAGTCTTTCCATGCCGCCTAAAAATGTTTTTTTTTTTTTTAATTTGGTTTGCCTTCGTCCAAAAGTGATAGAGGTGTCTGACGAATTATACATCTTGGTTAGTGAGGCGTGGCGCTATGCGGCGCGGAGAGGCGAGTCGTCCCGGGTCCATGCCGGAGCGCTGTGTACAGCAGACGACATGGTTTTCAACTCGTGCCAAAACTCGACGCTACGCCGCGGCCCCTTCTCCTGGGTGCTGTCTTAGAAGGCAAGGTGCGGATCCGCCCCCATTGTGTCTGGTTACTACCCTTAATTTATACCCCCCCGGCCCGCCCTCGGCCTGCCTAGCGGCCAACGCTACCGCCCGATACCCCGCGGCAGGCCAGCACACCCCAACCCACCCCCACAATCTGCACCGGCGAATCACCACCGCCAGTGACTTGACGAGGCTGGTTTAATTTGAAAAGCTGCCATTCCATGCTGGAATTGAGGCCGCAGTCGGACTCAGGTTGGCGAAAGGATTTCAAAAATGGGGTCATATCCTAGGTGATTTCAGTTCCACTAGGTGTATCAGTAGACCCGGGCAGTTTTGGTTTCAGGCAGTCCCGCTACGTCTCTTTCTGTCTCACGCGTCTATGGCCGAGCTAGAAAGAGACGGAGATGCGGGACTGCTTGAAACCAAAACTGCCCGGGGCTAATGATACAACTGGTAAATGACTATATATATAGATCTATATATGACTTTATGTGGATTTATACAACATATATATATATATATATATATATATATATATATATATATATATATGTGTGTGTGTGTGTGTGTGTGTGTGTGTGTGTGTGTGTGTGAATTATATGTATTGAGTTACACATAAGTTATATATGAGTTATATTTAAATTACGCATAGCGGGGAAGAATCACCTGGGTTGACCTTTTCTGATGGCGAATGAGGAAAGTTAAAGATAGGTATCGCCCCCCCCCCCCCGCCACTCCAACTCATCCCATCAGTCTAATGATCGTTGTCACTGTTTCATTCACAGCGAGACAGCCGAGGAAGCAAACGCCAATGCGAGCGAGCCCTCCCCCGACCAATGAGTCTGCCTGTCCGTGTTGGGGTTGACACACGGCCATCGGTGCGCTTGACATCAGCCGGCTCGAGTGCCTTTGGCGCCGAACGTTCTCAATCTCCACTGCCGAACACCCTCCTCCCGCTCGGAAGCCATTATTCACGCGACGGTGGAAGACAGGCTCGTGCGGCCCTTTGTCGGCCCTGTCAACGGCCTCAACCGCCCCGTTTCGACATGGGCGCCGGACTCGAAAACATACAGAGTCTCTTTCCTGCTCGGAAAAAAAAAAAAATTACACAGAGAGACGACGGTGGGTGTTGAACCCACACCCTGCTCACCTGTCCGCTCACGAGCGACGCAAATCTTCCCCCTGACAACGAGTCGACAAGTTTGTTCCCGCGGAACACGGCATATCGCGGGCTCACGACCTCTCTCTCTCTCTCTCTCCCTCCCTCTCTCTCCCCCTCGCGCTGTTTCCGCCATCCCTCGCCCTCTCTCCGTCTCTGTCGTGCCCGTGGAGCGCGCGCACTTTACCCTAAGTCTCATTGTTCACACCTTGTGACTCCAGAGAGCCCAGGCGACACAGGGAGGCCAGGCGTGGTACATCCTATCTACATCCCCCGCGCCCAGCCCAGCCCTACCCCAGCCTCCAGGCTTCCGCGCCAGTTCCAGCTCATGTTTAGGGTTCATTTAGTTCCAACTTGCTATTTCGGTCGAGGGGGTAACGACTTCAGGTTTCCGACAGACAGTCGTTGAGTAATCCGGGTAATCCGGGTAATCCGAGTAATCCAGGGTAATCCAGGTAATCCGGGGTAATCCAGAGGGTAATCCGGAGTAATCCAAGGTATTCCGCGCCAGAGAATCCGGTATAAGTCGGGGTAATCCGGGGTAATCCGGGGTAATCCGAGGTAATCCGGGGTAATCCGGGGTAATCCGAGGTAATCCGGGGTAATCCGGGGTAATCCGAGGTAATCCGGGGTAATCTGGGGTAATCTGAGGTAATCCGGGGTAATCTGGGTAATCCTGGTAATCCGTAATCCGACAGACAAGATTTTTAGGAGTCGTTACCCCCTCGATTTCGGTCCACCCTACACTCGCCAAGGATGACGAATTCATGGTCACCGCTCCGATTTCGGTGGTCGGTCATGCACTTCTTGAGATCTAAGTCAGACTCTTCTTGAGGCCACTGACACACCATGTCAGATCTGAGACAGATCTGAGTCAGACTCATGCAGAATCTCAAAAATGGGGTCACGTGAATGAAAATGAGGAATCAAGTCACGTCCACTCCAACTACGATTCTGCTGCAGATGCAGTTGCCAGTCCCGACCGCAGCTCCCTCTGCAGGCGCAGTCCCGAGGCCAGGTGGAGGCCCGGGCCCGGGCCGCCTCTTACCGCTAATCCATTAAGCCGAATCATCACGAAATGACTAATCTTTTGATTACCGCCTCCCCAGCGGGGCGCCAGCGGGGCCCCAGCGGGGGCGCTAGCTCTCAATGCCCGGAGGTTCCTTCATCACCGGAAAGCCGGGAGCCACCGGGGAGAACTTGTCGAAGGGAGCTCGATGAAAGGCTAGCGGCCGGCGGGCGGGCTGCCTTGGGAGCGCGCGACAGCGGGCTGGATCTGGGATCATCATCATCATCACCGGGCTGGCCACCGTGCTCATCATCGTCATGCCGATATGCTATTTGTCATCATCATCATCGTTATGCCGATATGCCATTCGTCATGATCGTCATCATGACGATATGCCATTCGTCATCATCATCGTATCAACACCGGTGCTGGTCGCCGTGGTCATCACCGTCATTACGATGTGCCGTACGTCATCATCATCATCATATCGTATCACCACTGACCGTCATGGAGTTGGGGGGGGGGGGGGGGGGGCGTGTCGGCACTCCCTTCGCCGTCTCCTTACCGTCACATAACATTTTACGAGTGCGCCCTTTACCAATACCTTCCCCCCTCCCCTCCCCTGCCTCTCGTTTGGGTCCGCCCCGCCCACCCCACCAGGACGACTCAAACTCCCAGCACATAATATGAACCCCATCGCGGTGTGTGCCCAGGCAGGGGATGAGCTTGGGGGAGGGGGGGGGAGCACAGTCCGATATATATCGAACGTCCGGAATCGAAAAACGCACTCACACGCCGAGGGGTGCTTTGTCACCGGGCCACGCCCAACGCCGTTTGCTTCTGTTCGATTACCTGCTCTCGCTGCCGGAATCAGTTCACCACTACACGCGATATCTGCACGAAAACGGTTTACACGCACTGATGGACGAAAACGGAAAACCAGGACCACTGCCCCGGGGCGACAGGGGACATTGAAGACACTTGCTGGTTCTGAGGACTCAGTGTCTCTATGCGTTACTCCCAGAGCAGAAACAGCCGCGTTACGTCGTCATACGCCCGCCGCTCCGAGTGTTATTTGCAGACCCGAATCGTGGTCAGACACCCTGTCGAGCAGGAGTCGCCGGCGTCCTGCCAGCAGGTGGCTGCCCCCCTCCCCTCCTTTCCCCTCCCCCTCCTTCCCCTCCCCCCCTCCCTCTGTAATCAGCCGTTGGCACGGGGCCTGACACGAAACGCGTACGACCCCCCCCCCCCCCCCGTGAAAGTTATGTCGCCGTAATAATTCTTTGATGTGAGCGTTTCACCGAGAGCTAGCAGACCAAGGCCGCTGTTCAACAAAGTGTCGTCTCGAAAATGTTGCAATGTCAAACCAATTTTTTTTTTCCAGTCGGAAAATGAATTGAGAGTGAGCGGAGGAGCCAATGCGAGTAACACGTTTTATGCATCCTTCGTCTGGTTCCAGGGCCGCCATGGCGTTCTCCCCGAGTCCCTGGCGCGGCGCGTGGGGCCTGCAGGCACTTCTCCTCCTCGCACTCACAGGTAAGCAAGTATATATGTATGTCTGTCGCTCTCGCACTCAGGCGAGGTCAAACTAGCAGCCAGACAGAGACGATACGCGAAACAACTCAAAGAGGGCTGAAGAGAGACGGCAAAAAAAAAATTGCGAACGGGTTAAAGAAAAGGAGGTGGGGGGGGAGGAGGAGAGGGAGTTCCGTGCGGGCCGATCAAAGCGTTTCCCCCCTTTGGAGCATAAACCTCTATAAGGCCTGCATGCATGCATGCTACGCCAAGGTAAGATACTGCTGAAAGAGAGAAATGCGTTGCGGAACTCGGGGCCGCCTTTTTTTTTTAGCTGCAAGGCAGCCACTGTATCGACGACTTTCTCATACCGAGGCAGAAAGAGGGGGAGGCCCTTACATTCCCCATCGATTCTCCCCTGATACAGCGATGCCATGCCGGGGGTTCCGCAGCCATAGCCGTTAGTGTGGGAATCGCCCGCGGTGCGGAAATCGTCGCACAGGTTCTGTGCAGCAGAACATTCTCATACTCGTCGGATGGAATGCGGAGAGGCGGAATGTATGACGTGACCAAACAGGGAAAGCTGACTTTTCTTTTTTAAATAAAATAGAAACAAAAAAAACAACAACAACACAGAAATTGTCCATATTGCCTTTGTGTTATGGCAGACTAGGAGGAATGGTGCCGTTCGCAATGGTCTCTCTCTCTCTCTCTCTCTCTCTCTCTCTCTCTCTCTCTCTCTCTCTCTCTCTCTCTCTCTCTCTCCCTCTCTCTCTCTCTCTCTCTCTCTCTCTCTCTCTCTCTCTCTCTCTCTCTCTCTCTCTCTCTCTCTCTCTCTCTCTCTCTCTCTCTCTCTCTCTCTCCCTATCTCTCTCTCTCTGTACGGGCGGCTTCATTTGCGCGTCTCTCCACACACTACCCCGCCCCGACAACTCATCGCCGAGAACAAACAATATTGCTGTGCGATTCCCACCCCCACCCCCACCGCGCTCCCCCTCCCCCTCCGCCGGCTCTGTGGAATGCAGTTCCAGGCGGGCCGGTACCTCCAACGTGATGTGAGTGGCACTCGCGAATTATACTTCGGAGTCCGGTCATAATCATAAGTTTTCACACGGCCACACCAGTTTAGAGAGACACTTAACTAATGGAGAGTAAACGGAGCGCCATGGCATAAAATGCGGCTCATGTCTGCAGAGGAGTGGAATATGATTTGGGATGCTGGATCTGTACTCGGGCTGGCCCCTTCTGCTGCGTGCGGGCCGCGTTCCTGTCTCCTTCTATCTCGTGTGGAACCATGCGACCCGAAGAGAGACAGAGAGAGAGAGAAAGAGGAGGGGGGGGGGGGTCCGTGCGACCGCCGCCATCACCTGTTGCGTCGGGTGAGTGGTCGGACAGCGAGAAGGGGGGCTGGAAAGGGGGGGGGGGGATTGAAAGCGGTAGACGAAGAGCCAGCGCCGAGGGCAGAGAGAGCATATTCGATATCTCATCGAATTAATCGAATTTCTCCCCTGCGTGATTACTACAGTAATGGGGTCGTTGTGTGGCGCGCGGGTCGGAAGGCGGTGCGATTGAAAACGCAAACGGTGGCCCGCGCGTTCCTAGAGGGCGCAGGATGTCACGGCCGCGGCGCGGGAAGTTCAAAAAAATAAACGAGGATAGTGAGGGAGGAAACGGGAGGTGGGAGTGGGCGGTGCGGGGGAGGCAAGGCTGTTGCGCGGCCCCTAACCCTCCCATAACCGGCCGTGCCTTTGTCTTACTCCTTCTTTTCTTTTCGCTCCTCAAAAAACGTCCCTTTCTTCCGCTGCGTCTCTCTCGCTCCCTCTCTTGGAGCAGACGACCGCCCCGGGGGACCGAGGCGCGACGCTGGTAAAGTTGGTAATAAAATCTGCCCCGTGGCGGGCTGTGCCGGGCTGTGCCGGGCTGTGCCGCAGGCTGTGACCGGACGCAGGGGCAGGAGGGAGACATGGGTCCCTGCGGCCCCAGCCCTCTGTCTCCCGGCAGATACGGCGGTTCGAAGCCTCCGACCAGGTCACAAGTGCACCATGAATACACGGCGAATAAGGGGGGCAGCGCAGCAAGGGGAGAAAGGCAAGGGAAGGCGAGGCGGGGGAGTACTTTTCAAACGCGGGAAGCAGCAGCACATTTAAATGAATAAGGTGTGGGGATTTTTATTTACGATTAGTGCATTATTATCGTGCTCATTGCGCGTGGCAGAAAACGAAATAAACTAGACAGGCATGGATTACGAGTAAAAACCGCGGGCGGTTATTCTAGAAGTTTCCAATGAGACTTGGAAACGGAAGCTGAAGAACAAAAACACCTCCAGACCGGAAACCCCGGAGGGCAGGTAAACTGGAATGGCGTTTTGAGTGCATGGAGGATATCTCCCATGTTTGGCAAGGAACTTGCGTATCAATATTGCTCATACCTGCTCTTGAGAGTTTCCGGTATGGAAGCATTTTTGTTCTCTAGCTTCCGCTTCTGAGCCGCTCTGGAAATCTCTATTGACACGCAATTTTAATACCTGCACCCCGTACCGCCTGCTAAAGTAAAACCAAACCTTTTGTTATTTTTATCATTATCATTATTATTATTATTTTTATTATTGGTGCAGTGGTGGGGCCGGCGTTATCAGGACAAGGGACCCGCTGCAGGTGTCATTAAGTCCATTATTAACTGCAATGATTCCGCTGCGCTTGCGGGACGTGATAGTCATACGATATTATTCCGATATCGGGGATCCCTTCCGTCCCATCCTCTCCCATCCTCCTCTACGCTTCGCCATCTCCCCTCTCCGCCCTCCATGCTATCAATGCTAGAGGCACGTCAAATTCCCTATCGAAAATGAAAAACAGCCGGACCGTTACCCGTTACTTTAATTCCGGCAAGCCTGGACGCTCTCACCCACCGAGGAAACCCGAAGCCTCTGCTCTCTTTCCTGTATCATTTGTGTTTTTTCGACCTCGATACAGCTTTTCTATCCGTTTCAAGCACAAAATATTTTGGGGTGAGGATTTCCTTGATTGTTTTTCAGTTTGTGCCGACGTTTTCCTTTTTTATTTCCCAAATGTATCCAAGATGATTGTCGGAAATGTGGCGAACAAATTTTTTTGTATCATGGGCCTACCGGAATAATTTCAAGAAATTTTGATTTCATCACCGTTATTACCGGTTGCAACAACGACATAATATAGCTGCATGATAATTTTATTTTTGATCGGGTGTGAAACCCAACAGCAACAACGTACGTGACGGGAAATACAGTGACGCAAAATGTTTACATGTCCATCGCGTCAATATTGGATCGTGCTGCCACCTGTGTGTGTGTGTGTGTGTGTGTGCGCGCGCGCGCGAAGGGAGAGGGTAGTAACTGAAAGTGACGTTACTGAATGAGAAATCGCGGCGTGGTTGACCCAACTCCGTGCCTATTGGTGTGCAGTTCTCACGATGGTAGTTGTGATACAGTGAAACTGTGCGGGGATTGTCTATTTTCAAAGAGTTTAATATGTATATATATATATTATATATGTGGAATCCACTGGTTTTGGTTATCATCGAACAGTTTGTAGAAAATGAGACCATCTCTTAGACAGCCTGGGGCTCGTGGCAGTGCTGCTGCGACTGCTTGGCAGAGTCGGTATGGTTGGCAGCGCCGGGGCAGTAATTCCGGCCGCTGTGTATACTTTACGCGTGGAGATGTATAACATAAGCGGCCACTTGCACCCGTATACGGCCCGGCGGTGCGCTGTATGACGTCATCCGGACAAAATGGTGGTCTTGTCCGTCCCTCTCCCTTCCCCGCAGCAGGTACACACACCGGCACACACACACACACACACACACACACACACACACACACACACACACACACACACACACTGGCACACGCACGTGCACGTCTGCAGCCAGCACCGGAAGCGAGTGGCTCATCCGCTCGGTTTACGTGCTGAATTTATCGCTAAAGCCCGCTCCCCACTTGCCGCTCGATTGGTTGGCGTTGCGTCTTGCATATAGCCAGGGATGCACTGCCGATACCGTCCTCCCAATTCCTCCCCCTCCCCCTCCCCCTCCCCCCACCTTTTATACTACGCCTCCATACTTTTGCGCCGGTGTTTATCGATGGTCCGCGCGTAGTAAAAAAAAATAAAGCGACGTAAAAAGAAGGTAGTGGTGGGGCGGGCGGGGCGCGAACTCCCGGCCCAACAGAGGGTGAGTCCAGTGCCGTGGGCGGGGGCGGGACGGCCGGGTGGCGCGAGGAAGAAGCACCCAATTATTTCGTATCGGGTCCCGCGGGGCGCGCTGCGGGTGGGCTGGCGGGCGGGCGCCGGGGGAGGTAGGCAACATCCGAGGCCGAGTGCGCGGCTGAGCGGCAGGCTGCCTAACCTCCGGGCGGCCGCCGTTGGGAGCGGGAGGGGAGGGAAGGGAAGGGAAGAAGAAAGACTGAGACTCACTTTCGTCGAAGGGTGCGATTTCATGTTGTGCGGGGATCGCCTTTTATGTATCAAGAGGATGCACGGGGGAGGCTCGAAGGTACTCCAAGCAGGAATTTCTGCCGCCATGACAGCTGATATATAATCTTAAAAAAAAAAATACAGTTTAATGTGTACGGAATTGAAAACGCAAAAAAAAAGGAACACTCAGAAAGATAAACTTGAATCAACGAAGGGAAACCGCCTTGATCAAGATGCTGCGTCGATTCAACTAATTTTATGTTCAATCGACACAGAATCTTGATCAAGGCGACATTCCTTAGTCGATTCAGTTTTATTTTTATGAAAGTGAAGAAAAACTTACAAATGTTTCCGGAAACTTAAAATCAATTTCGGAAAATTCGAACGCAGAATTCGGAGCTGCTTGCGGTAAATTCGGCGGGAAAGCGAAACAACCCTTCGCCACGTCGGCGGTTGCGGGGGCACCAGCCACCCCTAAGTCGCGTGTGTTTGTATTCGGCGTCTGCGCTTTCTCACAAGCGTGCACACACAAACAAGTTGAGAAGCGGGCTCGCTGACCGGAAGTTGGAGACGGATGCTGCTGCCGCATCTCTCCCCGGCAGAAGCAGCAGGCAGCTCGCGCTGCCAAAAGTGCTGGCAAGTATTTGGGGGCGGTAGTCCGTCCAGAGACTGGCAGAGGAGAGACTGCAGGTGTGTCAGCGGATTATAACTCGCAACCCCACGTATATTTGTACGGCACCCACATGCGCCCTCTCCTTCTCTCTCCCATCCCTTCACTCTGCGCACCTCCGTATACCTCTGTCCCTGTCGCACTGCTTTGGACATGCGCCGCCTAAGTGGTCGTTATATACGCGGCTGACCGTTACGACAAGCTGCGCGCGCCAGACGTTTGCCTGTCTCACTCACTCTGCCGTCATTTTCTGCTCGCACCTTTTTTTCGCTCTTTCTTGGTACCTCTGCAGCCGGCCGAGCCTGAGAAGTGTATTCAAGGAGATGGTTCTCCAGGGACGGGGGGGGGGGGGGGGGGAGAGAGAGAGAGAGAGAGAGAGAGAGAGAGAGAGAGAGAGAGAGAGGGGGGGGGGGGGCTGGTGGTCTCGCCGTCGTCAGGGACCGGCTCCTTTTCTGGCGAAAGGCTAATTTAACTTGGTCCGGTGCGACAGAGATGGACAGAGGGGCGCAGAGCTGGGGCGCGGAAGAGAGACGGAGACAGAGAAGTCTAAGTGCCAACAGTGTTGACTCCTGTAATAATGGGATTGTGTGTACACAAGAGGATAAGGAATCCATCCAGTGCCCAGGCCTTGCTCCCCCCCCCCCCCCCGTACGGTCCGCTGCGTGGTAGGCTCTATCGTCTTCTTGGCGACAGTACGAATGTAAACCACGTCAAGGTAGCGCTGCGGGATTGTCCTAGCCCCCTCCCCCCCTCCCCCCGTACCGCACTGGCCGCTCAGCAAATTTCTCATCCCGGCCGCCGCCAGCTCGCCGGCCCGCGAAATTCAAACTTGGCGCGCTTGCTGTGGCCCCTCCTAATTGGGGTGCAGGGCCGGAGCCCACAATACACGAGCGGGCACGGCCTGTTATAGGCTCTAGTTTGTCCGCGGGCTGGCAGTTTTCGGGGCTGTTTGTCTCTCTCACACTCGCTGGGCACATCGTTAGGGAGCGACGGAGAGGGGCGCCGCGTCTCGTCAGAGAAAGTTTGGACTTCGCGCGCGCGGGAGATTCGAAAATGCGCGGCTGTGCGGCGGCAGCGGCGGCAGCGGCGGCAGCGGCGGCAGCGGCAGCAGGTGTAAGCTCCCCTCTGATTGGCCGGCACAGCGCCTGTCCGTCGAGATGACGGATGGCGACAGCCAATAAGCTCTGTCCCCGCTATCACTGACGCAAACACAACAACAACCTGTCACATGTAGACATGAAAGGTGAACAGGAAAAAGTAAACAAAGGAAGAGCAGGAGGGGGAAGAATCGGAAATCAGAGTGGAGACTCTTGTCGCACTGCTGTCCGCCGTTATTTTTTACTCAGTTGGCTGCACTGGCCGACCTTAGCTTATCGGCGGCAGCATTGGCGCCGGTGGTTGGCTGCCCTGCAGAGGAGACCGGACCGGGGATCCCCCCTGGGGACATGTATGCCGTGTTTAACGATATCGGCTCTGAGCTTGGCTTTTGAGAGCACCCCGCCGGGACCAATGGGTGGGACAAGGACGGAGGATAAGTGAAAGGGAAAATCGATGGAAATGAGTGCAAGGGAGAGAGAGAGAGAGAGGGGAGGGGGGAGGGAAGAGAGAGAGAGAGAGAGAGAGAGAGAGAGAGAGAGAGAGAGAGAGAGAGAGAGAGAGAGAGGGAGAGGAGGGAGAGAGAGGGATGGGGTGGTGGACTAGAGATAGAAGAAGAAAACACGCAGTGAGATCTAGCCTCGGACCTATCCCTACTCCCTGCGGACGCTCCGGCCACACACACACACACGCACACGCACACACACACACACACACACACACACGGTGCGGACACCACTGGCCACTCGGAGAGAGAGAACGATAGGGGTGGGGAGGTGGGGAGCGGTCACATAAGGACTGCTTAAGGCTGTAAGTAAGAATGACGGGGTGGCTGCCGGACTCAAGAGTGGCGCCGAGCCGAGCCGAGCCGTGCCGGGCCGGGCAGTGCCAAACGACCCTATTCCAAGAAGGTGCTGACCGTATACATTGAGGGGGTTAGAAAGAGAGAGAGAGAGAGAGAGAGAGAGAGAGAGAGAGAGAGAGAGAGAGAGAGAGAGAGAGAGAGAGAGAGAGAGAGAGAGAGAGGGGGGGGGGGGGGGGGCGGTCAGTGACAATTGGTGCAAGCGACACAGAGATGGCGTGAGATACAAATGCCGAGGAGCAAAGACAAAGAAAGGGAGTGACAGAAAAGCCCTTTTACCGAAATGACGCCAGTGACAAACAATACGCAGCGCGGAAAAGCATCTTTATTTCTCCTCATGCCGAGCATTCAAAGGAGGATATTTCGTCAATAATATTTATTTTCCTGGTTACTGGGATTTTTTTTCCTCTGATTGAAAGTGACTCGTTTGGTTGCGCGGGAGTGAAATGGGTCGTGCTATTTTGTGTCGGCGGCGGCACCCAGTCAGAGTCGGCGCTGCAGGGCTGCCACCAACTACAACCACGCGTTCAGTCCGGCTGCAGGATTCTGCATTGCAGATCCGTGGCGGCCGATCCCGCAGGGATGCCAACTATACGGCACTGTGTCACGTGTATCGTTATCGGCCCCCTACACAGTAAAGGTGGCTCATGTTTGCCATTCCCCGCTGGCATCGATTTCCGACACGCATCGACGCGACGTCCGACGATCAGAAAGAATTAACAACGTCGCCGTTCTGCTCGTCCTCTTTCGTGAAAGCGGGGCGCCCCCTCCCCCCTCCCCCCCCCTCCTTTTTAAAAAAAAAAATCAAGAATCGGCAACGCGTTAGAGATGTACGGTGGGGCTGTGGCAGTTTGGTCGTGGAAGGAGGCGGTGAGGGGCAGCCGCGGGACCCGTGACTGGATTTGAAAGTTTTAACGACGAGAAGAGTTGTCTCGCCCGGTCAGGGTTTCCAGCCCCCCGCTATGCCGCCCCCGCTGCCCCCTGTCATTTTCATGGGGAGCGGTGCGGGCGGACGGGAACGGAAAAATAAGCAAGTCGAGTGTCTTCTTTACCGAGCTGAGGACGAGACTTGTCCGTTGTCCTCCATGTTAGCAAGAAGTGCGTGTCTCCGGGTGGAAGGTGGAAGGATCTGTAGTGAAACTACAGCTGCCGCCTTAAGGCTTCAAACGGTAGTTCCTCAAACTGTAGTTTTAGTGTGGTTCAAAAGCAGCAAATACGCAAAACTACTTCCCAAATAACTGGTATCCTTTTTCTGCACGTAAACTACAGCTTTCTTGTATAAAAACTACAGTTTGACTGTAGTTTTCTGGCGTACTTACCACCGGAGATTCCCCCCCCCCCCCTCCGTAGTATACTAACGTGCGTCCTGTCGCTGGATGGTTCGTTGCCCCACAGGGTTCACACCGGAGCGCTCTCTGGTGACATACGACAGAAGCAGGCTGGAGCACACTGCAGGGTTCAAACCCGCGCCCGTCAATGGGGCCCCGACACAGTTACGTCCGGGACCAAACGCGGCGTCGCGTTGGCTCCCCTAACAGTGCAGGCGGCTCTGCATCTTCCTGCAAAATGGCCATAAATGGTGGGGACATTGTTTCAAGCGGTGCTAGTTGGCTCCGGTGTAGTCCCCCCCCCCTCCCACCCCCCGCGTCTACCGCCCGCTCCACAAACACGGCTGCTCCGATGGTCAC
Source organism: Odontothrips loti (assembly GCA_038380765.1). Taxonomy (NCBI): domain Eukaryota; kingdom Metazoa; phylum Arthropoda; class Insecta; order Thysanoptera; family Thripidae; genus Odontothrips; species Odontothrips loti. Next base: position 8,305,304 of record CM076256.1, on the reverse strand, counting down.
AGCCGCCTATGTTATTTCGATGTGACGTCACGGGACTGTTATGAGGAATTGCGCGCGCGTGGGTTACGCTTTCTGATTGGCTCATCGACAGCGTCCCAGAATCCCACACGTTTGACATGTTATTGGCAGCGCAGAGGTATTATTCTACCTCGCTTCTGTGTATAATCAGCCGTCGCACTGTTCACAGTCCGTTTGATAAAGGCCGTGGACAGGGCGGGAGGTGGCGGAGGGAAGAATTGGGGCAGATAAAGGACACCGTGGGGACTCGAACCCGGGGCTGGCCGGAGGGACTGGAACGAGCCCATATGCACGATTGGACGGGGGACAGGAAAATTATGATTCCGTTGTGCATTTGTTGTGGACACGCGAAAACCACGGGCCCAGTAGAGTGTTGGTAGGGCTTGTCACGGAAGGCAAGGGCTGGACACTCCCCCCCCCCCCCTTTCCCTTGCTTCTGTCAGTTTTTTTTTTCAATAACATCTTTATTTGTCGTCTGCTCTGGCACGTGTCAACCTCCCACCGAACGGAACGTGAAATAAAAATATGATTATCCATCGGGTAAAAAAGCCTTTTTTTTTTCTTCCGCAAGTGCCATTGCTGCCACCCTTTCGGCAAAAGTCTGTTTTCCCACGACTCTCTCTGTCCCTCTCGCGCCTCGTTGGCGGGCAGTGGGTGCGACAGAGCGCGAGCACGCAAGGCGAGTAAGTAAGTCGTTTCGTGGCATGACGGCGCAGGAATAAAAAGTAGGGCGCGATGCGGGAAGGAAAAGTGTGACCGTCTCGGTGTTTGTAATTTTCCTCTTTTAGTGGCGCGCGGGAGATTTGGATCTCTCAAGGCGACAACAAAAACAACAACAAACACAAACAAAAGTCAGGGAATAAATCGGCGAGCGCGGAAGCGGGTGCGATCGAACCCGGACCCTTGTTGACCCTCAAATGATCCCCTCTCTGTCTCTTCATTTCGGAGCTCTCGCTCTGTCGCTCCCGCACAAAGGAAACAGGAGGGAGGGAGACAGAGGACGGGATTCGATTCGACGGTCTGATTGGAGGCGCCCTTGTTAATTAGGGGTACCTCAGCCAGGTCGGACCGAGTCGCTCTGTTCCTGACTGTATCTGTGTCACAACGCTGTTGCTGTTCCCCGCTTGCACAGTTTTTAATTACCAGTATTGTTATATCCCCGGGCTAAACACCGCTGCGGGATCATCGTACCGAAACTATCCCAGTGTAGTCATATTTTTCCGAAATAAAGTAGCAGCGAAAGGTTTCACAGATGGTAGTAAGATGGCGCGGCGTTTGTAAATAATGAGAGCGAAATGCAATTGCCGTACAGTTCACCCCCACCTCTGACCCTGCTTAGCACCACTGCTCACTTTAAGGCAACACCAAAGACTCTAGGCGAAGAAGTGCAATGAACCGGCTGAAAAGAGCAGGAGGGGGGGGGGGGTAGAAACAGGCAGCGAGGGAGAGAGTACAAAAAGAGAGAAAGATGATGAGCTGTCCGCTAGGGGCTGTTTATCAATGCAGGGACTTGTCAAACACTTTCGGGAGGCGGTGCCACACACCGGTAGCTCAAGAAGATATTTTGTCTTTCTTTTCTTTACCCCATTCGTATTAAATGGTTGATATACGGACTTCAGAACCGGTGCATTAACATTTTCTGTCAAGTGCAAAGTGCACCTCCCCCCCCCCCACCCTCTGTCCCCCCATCATGCAAATTCGTCTACTTCATTCTGCAGACGTGAACCTGAGTGTGAATCTGCTCCAGTCACTCACGCCTCGGACAACGTGAATTTAGTTTGCAGTTCGTTGTGGACTGGTGCAACCAAACGTACGTAGCACGGTCTCTGTCTGTGCTGTCTGTCTGTCTCTCTTTCGCCGAAGGTCCGCCCGTCGCCCTGCCTCTCTCTCTCTCTCTCTCTCTCTCTCTCTCTCTCTCTCTCTCTCTCTCTCTCTCTCTCTCTCTCTCTCTCTCTCTCTGTCTCTCTCTCTCTCTTGCACCTCAGCAGGAAGGGCAGGCTGCCGTGGCTTGTTCGCACCAATCAGAGATCCCACACAGGACGGAGGGGTCCAGCAGCCTGCGGGCCCTTGTTGTTTCTCTCCCTTCCTCTCTCTCTTCCTCCCCCTTCCTCCCGGAACACTCTGGCCGGACCTCTGAATAATTTGGCCATGTTGTGTCGTCGCCCCCACGTCCCCGCTTCGAACCTTCTTCTCCCACCTCCTGCATTACTCCCCTTCCCCTTCCTTCCTTTTTCTTTCAAACCCTTTCGCTCATCCCGCTCTATACCCTTTTACATCTCTTTTCCTTTCTGCTCTTCTGAGCACCTCCTTTTAAAACGGTCACCATGCGGGTGGAGAGTCGTCGCACTACAAACGAATTACTCAGTGCTCATCACCATGACTGCATCACTCGATGACCATCCCTCTACGACCATCACTGGATGACCGTCAATCGATGACCATTACTCGATGACCAGCACTCGAAGACCAGCACTCGATGACAGTCCCTCGAGGACCATCACTCGATGACCGTCACTTGATGACGATGACCATCCCTCGACACTCTCCGTGAACCCATGCGTGGCCCCCGCCCACAGTTCCTTGCCTCCTGATGGGCCGCCCTACATATTTGAACATCCGGCGGGAAAGTTGAGGTTAGGGCGTGTATGCCGCCTCCGGGCTCTGCGGCGGAAGTGGTTCGCCCGCGGCCGCCAGGGGGCGCCTCGGACCGACGTATTAATGGAAATTAATGGAATAAAAGTGACAACCGGAAGAGACACTTCAAATATTTCTGATTGCGGCCGCTGCTCGGTAGGGACGTTGTGCACAGCGGCGCACCGGGACCGGCCAGCCGATCCAAATCGTGGACCTTGAAACGCGCGCGGACTTTTTGAATTATCCCGCCATCGACTCCGTCATCGCACCGCCGCACTGCCTTGCAGTGGGATCTGCGCACGTGCTTTCCCACGACTTGAGGAAGGCGCCTTCCCCAACGAGCCGTGTTACACGTCTTCCAAATTGAATTCCGCGCGCCTCCGGCCGCCGGCCTCCAGGGGTCCGCGGGTTCGAATCCCCGTCGACTCCTTCGTGTCGCTCGGCGGCGCCTTCTCGACGGGATCGGCTCGGGCGGCGCTGCTGCGGAGCGAGAGAGAGAGAGAGAGAGAGAGAGAGAGAGAGAGAGAGAGAGAGAGAGAGAGAGAGAGCGAGGCACGCCGACACTGCGCCGTGCCGGAGAGCGAGCGAGAGGGAATGACGTAACTAATTACTGGCAGGTCATGTATTATTCACAGGGGCACCCCTTGCACTGCACAGCGTGCTAGAGAGAGAGAGAGAGAGAGAGAGAGAGAGAGAGAGAGAGAGAGAGAGAGAGAGAGAGAGAGAGAGAGACTGCTGTCGTCTCTTTGGGGGCTCCGCCTTTACCGGAAGAAGAAGTCGAGCTATCGAGACAACAGGGGAGTGAGCAGCTCGGCAAGGTCCCAAGGCCGAGTCACCGAAGCCAGGCGAGGTTGGCCACGTGAGGTGGGCCAGGTGAGGTGGGCCAGGTGAGGTGGGCCAGGTGAGGTGGGCCTGGTGAGGTGGGCCAGGTGAGGTGGGCCTGGTGAGGTGGGCCAGGTGAGGTGGGCCAGGTGAGGTGGGCCAGGTGAGGTGGGCCTGGTGAGGTGGGCCAGGTGAGGTGGGCCAGGTGAGGTGGGCCAGGTGAGGTGGGCCAGGTGAGGTGGGCCAGGTGTCGTGGGCCAGGTGAAGTGGGTCAGGGAGGTGGGCCGAGTGAGGTGGGTCTGGTGAGGTGGGCCAGGTGTCGTGGGCCAGGTGAAGTGGGTCAGGGAGGTGGGCCGAGTGAGGTGGGTCTGGTGAGGTGGGCCAGGTTATGTGGAGGTGGGCCAGGTGAGGTGGGCCTGGTGAGGTGGGCCCGGCGGATACAGCAGGAGGAAGGAGGGGTTATATTCCGTTCTACTCATGAATCCCAGCACCCTGTGGAAGGCCAACCACCTCCTGTGCACTGCCTTCGCTAATAATGCCAATGCCAACCTTCAAAAGGGCTGCACGGACGGTACTCTCTCTATTCTCTCTACTCCCTTACTATTTCTCCCTCTTGCTCTTTTTACGTATCAACCCTTTACTAAATGCTCTGTCTCTGTCTCGCTATGTCGATGAAGACGAGCACGAAAGGCATGTTTTTGTGAAAGGCAAAGTCCGGTCAAGACGGGGAGGGCCAAGAAGAATGGGAGAGAGTGAGAAAGGGAGAGAGAGAGAGAGAGAGAGAGAGAGAGAGAGAGAGAGAGAGAGAGAGAGAGGAGAGAGTGGTCACCGTGGATTCCACATTTTTATTCCCTTTTTGAAATGTGATTGCTCTGTGGCCGGCAGGGTGGGGCGGTTTGTGGATTACAGGGGTGCCGGGCCCCGTAGGGGGTTTACCGGGTCTGATGACGCGCACGGGCACACACGCACGCACGCACACACACGCACACACACACACACACACACGGGAGCAGAGGGATGTATGAATGTAACCGCCCCACCGCACGGCTAAACGACGCCCCCGCACACCACCACGCACCGCCGCCGCTGCGTGTTCGCCGATGACATCGGACACGTTCGGCGCGGCGAGCTCGTTTGTCATTCGTTTTTACTTTTATTCTTCTCCTTCATACACTCCGGTATGTTGTACGACGAGGTGCGCGCACGCAGGCACACACACAGGCGCGCGCCTGGGGGGCCGTGCGCGGTTGGCGTGTGGCGCGCATTTTCAAATGAAGTCAGCATGCTCGCAACGACTTCACCGGCGGCGGTGCTCCCCCCTGCAAGCTCAGAGAGAGGGAGAGAGAGAGAGAGAGAGAGAGAGAGAGAGAGAGAGAGAGAGAGAGAGAGAGAGAGTCACGTGATTCGGGAGGGATGCAAGCGGCCCCGTCCTAGTAAGTACATCCCATTGGATCCAATGTTCGTACTAGCAGCAGCAGCAGCAGCAGCAGCAGCAGCAGCAGCAATCTAGATTATTGGTACTGACAATTTATGAGCGCCGCCGCGGGGGACAGGTTTTGTTTTATTATCATCTCCCGCCGTCCCGCACAGCTCCGCGCCGCCATTGTGCCATTTCGTGTCTTCGCGCAATTTTTCAGAGGATCACCTCACCTCGGCGATGGCGCCATGCCGCCCGCAACCGCCTGACCTGACCCCAGCACCCAGCAGTGTCCTTGCTATGGCCAACCGCTCCCTCTTTGTCTCTCTCTCTCTCTCTCTCTCTCTCTCTCTCTCTCCCTCTCTCTCTCTCTCTCTCTCTCTCTCTCTCTCTCTCTCTCTCTCTCTCTCTCTCCCTCTCTCTCTTTTTCCATCAGTACGGAACAGCAACAAACCAACCCTTCTCCTCCTTAAAATGCACGCTGGCAGTGATGACGTTTCACCACTTAGCGCGCCACCACCGCCCCGGCGGTGTGAGAGAAAGGCAAAAAAAAAAAAAAAGGAGAGAAAGAGAAAGGAAAAATAAAGAAGGGACGGTGAAAAAAAAAATTCTGTGCACGCGCGCTAGCTCCGCTGGCTCCCTGTTTGGCGCTGCGGTGCACGTGGTGGCGGCCGTGGTGGGGCCCGGTGGCCCCAGAGGGGGCCTTATGTGAGCCCCCCCCCCCCCCACCACCACCACTGTGTAGATTCTCCAAACCGCTCGTCCAGTTCTGCTGCCACTGTCGCTCGTTTTGCAAACGACTTCCCCTTTATTCCTCTCGGTTCTCCGACCTTTCCACGCGGCCCCACCTGTCCCAGCATTGAAGCATGGAAGGTGTGTCCTGGGGACGCTCTTTCTCCCTGCTCCCCGGGCCGTACAATACTTAGTCACCGGTGGAATTACGTCTTTCAAAACGTGAACGACGCTGGCTGAAAATTGGACGTTTATTTCAAGTCACACATGCAGGAGTTGGTTTGTGTTTCGCGGTTACGGAAAAAAAGGAAATAATTCTATTTACGTGCGCTTGAATCTCGTCGTTTCAGACGGCTTCTCATTTGCATTCATTAGTTGAGGCCGTCGGTTTTGTTTTCGTTTCGGGTAGGAAAGAAGTAGGAGAAGAAGAAGAAGAAGAAGAAGAAGAAGAAGGAGGAGCAGAAGCGAGGAACAAAACCCTTCTCATGCTAAACACACACCGACTCCGTACTATAATATGCCCGCTGTGACACGGCAGAGGCTCAGTGGCTTCCGCCCCTAAATACGGCCACGTTGACATCCGCACCGTTTAAAGAGCCATTTGCCAGATCGTCACCGATGACACCGGCGCCTCACTAACAGCGGGACGGGGATCAATAATAACGCCTGTGACCTGTGTGAGTACTCTGGAGAAGCCCGAAACGGAAGTAAGAAGTCGTAACGAAGAATTAGTAAAACGCTGGAAAAAGTATGAGAAATCGCGTTTTAGGAACCCCGCTGCTCTTCTTCAAAAATCACTCGATTTCTCATACTTTGTGCAGCGTTCTTCTTACTTCCGTTTCGGGCTTCTCCGGAGTACTCTATTGGAGACAGCACTAAGGATAAGACACAATATCGCCCGAAACTGGACTTGACGTGGCTGTTTTGAAAACTTGCCATATTGCATGCGAGACTTGAAGCCGGAGTGGGATTCCAAACATGACTCTTCATCCGAAGTGTTCGTGTGCAATCTTATCGTGGGCGACGTTGTCTACGTCATCGAAACTGCGGGGCCGACCCTGTCCTACCCCACTTACCCCACCCACCTACCCCACTTACCCGCACTCCACCCGGATGCAGCAGCTGCTGCTGCAATTTCACGGATATTTACTCTGCGGTAATGTTATTTACAACCGGGCCAACTTTTAGGCCCCCCGCCTCGCCCCTTCGCGGTACCGCCTCCACCCCCCGCCCCCCTTCTCCCTGTCGGCGGCCCCCGGGGGGTCTCCCGCGGGGTGGCGGAGGCGTCGTGGGGGTCCACGGGGCGTCGGGGGGGGGGGGGGGGGGGGGGCTGCCGGGGGTTCCCCACGACCGCACCATCGTTCATCGGGGCCAGTTCTTCACGGCAAAGTTGCGATCAAACAGCTTTCGTGTGTTCGCAGGCGGCCATAGTGCCCCTGCCTCATCTCCTAATTCATCCCCATGGTCTCTCTCTCTCTCTCTCTCTCTCTCTCTCTCTCTCTCTCTCTCTCTCTCTCTCTCTCTCTCTCGTTGTCTCACTTCCTGTCTCTCGCTCTATCCCTTTTCAACCCTGTGCCGGTGCAATTTTTCATTCCGGTTCGGATTAATGACGCACGACGGACCGTATATTCATATTGGGATTACCGGTTTGGCACCGCGGCCCTCCCTAGCCTCGCGGTCCATACCGGCGGGCGTGAGAGCCTCTTTTATTTTCGGGGCCAAGGTGAAATCCCGCCGGGGACGTAGCGCGTCAATTTATGACCCGTGTAGCCGCGTGGGTATCGTCTTTGCTCCCGGATCCCGAGGGAGCGCGTTCGAATCTCGGTGCCGATATTTTATTTTCCCGCGCTGCAATCGACTCTGTGGATCCCCCTGTTCTCGCCGCAAGGCTGCAGGCAGACGCTTCTCTCTCTCTCTCTCTCTCTCTCTCTCTCTCTCTCTCTCTCTCTCTCTCTCTCTCTCTCTCTCTCTCTCTCTCTCTCTCTCTCTCTCTCTTTGTCGCCTGCTTCCTAACACTACCTCCTCTCTCCCGCACACACACACACACCGCCCCTCCGGGGATCCCCTGCTATTCGTTACAAATTGCCCCCGCCATATTACCGGCCGATAACCCGACCGAGATACGCTTTAGCCACCCGGATGCGGCGCGGCGCTGTCCTGCAGGGACACATGCACCGGGAGCTCCGTGGGGGGCCCCGCAGGGCGTCCCGAAGGACGCTGGACCCTCTGTCCGGGAGGGCCCACACATGACCGTGCGGTGCGGGAACTGCTCCCTGGGCGGACCGTGTCTACTGTACGGCCGCCAGGAGGGCTGGGATTACGTCCCCTTCCGCACACGCACACGCACACACACATGCACACGCACACACACACACACACACACACACGCGCGCGCACGCACACGCACACGCACACACACACACGCACACACACACACACACACACACACACACACACACACACACACACACACACACACACACGGGGGCAGCCGATGAAAAGCCATGCTTAAATCATTTGAACCGATGCGGAAGCGGCAATGTACCAAAGAAAGTCATCATAGAGAAAATGAACGTCGCCCATTATTACCTTGTGTAACGCCGTTTTTTCAAGTAGATTTCAACGCAAAGGAGCCCATTACCCGTTTTCACCCCATTTCCAATTACGAAGAATTTAAACGATAATTTCAAAGTTGAGTTGAGCTCGTCGGCCAAAACCGAACTCCCGATTATTAATCAATTTCTGCAGGTGCCGCTCCGCACCCGTGCTGACGCGGGGTAAAAGCATAAGACTGTTCGCACCTCCGCCCTGCCTGCCTGCTGGCCTGCCTGCCTGACCCGACCGCTTCCTCCCCCCCCCCCCCTCTGCTCTTTTTTATTATGTTATTTTTTAGTATTACTTATTCTTTTTTCTGCTCTTCCCTGCTCTTTGCCGCGCGCGCGCATAAAAAGGAAATAAAGAAGCGTAAAGTTATCTCTCAAGTTTTCCTTCTGCGGAGTCCGTGGCGCCGCGCGTGTCGTGTCGCCTGTCCCCCCTCCCCTCCCCCCCCTCTCCTCCAATCTCCTCCCCTCTCTCCTCCCATCTCCTCCCCTTCCCCGGAGAGCGGCGCCGCATCTGCTCGGAAACGGCACTCCATTTACGGCGGTCCTCGGGGGGACGGCGAAAGAGGTATGTCTTTCGAAGCAACTTTTGCCCTCACGAGTCAAAGCACCGTCATTCATTATTACCGAGAACGGCCCGTGAATAAGATCTCGAAAGCCTCTCCAGTCATTGAACCCGCGACTCCTAGGCAAAGTCATCCCCATCTCCACCATCAGGATTTTAAGAGCAGTTCTTCTTTTTTAATATAACTAAACCTGCTTTTACACGTGTGGTGTGATACCTGAGTGAGACTAGCTTGGTCTCCAGGATTTCAAAAATAAAATAAATTTAAATCCCTCAGGTGGGACCGGTCAGGGTGCGGGGCTGAGAAGCTCCCCTTTCCTCTGACGTGCGGACGGTTATTGTGCGTGAGCTCTTCAAGGACTCCTGTCTCTGCTGCGGCCTTGCTCACGTCTCAAACGGTGTATTTTTCACGGCATTGGTTGCGACGCGGGTTGCGACCTCCGAGAGCTCGGTTACAGTTTCCCACAGCTGTGAACAGACTGTCACGTGTACAGGCACAATGGACCAGGGAGACAACAAAAAAAAGGAGAGAGAGAGGGAGAGAGAGACAAAGAGAGAGAGAGAGAGAGAGAGAGAGAGAGAGAGAGAGAGAGAGAGAGAGAGAGAGAGAGAGAGAACGCACAAAAAGGGAAATATATAGCGAATAATTGTGCCGCAACACGCTGTGTAGTGACCACCAGCGGGCCCGGGCCCGGGGCTGTGACGGGCACAGAGAAGAAAGAGACGGAAAAACAGGGAAGATAGAGGGATCTGAATTTGATACGTCGCGTATTGCCAAGGGAGGCAAAGAGGAAGGGGAAACACGCACACGGACACAACAACAAAAAATAGTAAAGTGACGGGAGTCAGTTGTGCTGTTGTTGGCGCGCTGGTGGTGTGCTTTTCAATATGGCGGACGAAGTGAGCTGAATGGGGTGACTCGTGTACAATGAGTTGCTCATCCAGAGGAAGAATGCAATTTTTGGGGGCAAAACAAAAAATGGTGCAAGAGAAATGTCCAGTCCACAGACGAAATGCGTCGTTAATATGTCATAGACGAATCAGAAATAAATTTAAAATACCAAGCAGAGGCAGAGGGAAATTGGCTATTTTTCCTTTTGCCCTGGTCCTTGCGTGCATCCCTCTCTCTCTCTCTCTCTCTCTCTCTCTCTCTCTCTCTCTCTCTCTCTCTCTCTCTCTCTCTCTCTCTCTCTCTCTCTCTCTCTCTCTCTCTCTCTCTCTCTCTCTCTCTCTCTCTCTCTCTATCTCTCTCTCTCTCTCTCCCTCTCTCTCTCTCTATCTCTCTGGCTCGGCTGGTTCGTAAGCAGAACGGAGAGAGAGGGGGAGGAACAGAGCGGAGCAGAGAGTAAGACGCGGCGAAATGAAACGGGTGCACGCCATTGTGCGCATCCGCTGATCCCTGTAATAATAATACTAGGTTCGGAAATGAAAACAAACGCCACCCCCACAGCCCGGGGGTGGGCCGGGGCCCCCGCCAACCCCACTAGCGTGCCTCCTTCGCTGCCCCCCCCCTCCTCCACTACCACCACGACCGCAACTGCTGCAGCAAATGCTGCGCACTGCATCCCTACGCCACTGGACGAGTGCCAGCATCTCACTGCGGGGCCACTTGAGGTCGACGTTGCCAACGCACCCAGCGAAAAAAAAAGGAGTGAAAGGGTTTTTGTTCGCTATCTCGGGGTTTCATATCGCTGTTGCTGCCGTTTTCTTTTCGGCACAACGAAATTATTAAATAATAATACTGCAGCTGACGTCGGCCTACGATTTTCATTTTGATCCGTCGGCCGGATTTCGTAAAAACGAAACGTGTTTTTCGGCGGGTGTGTACCGGCCCGCGCGCCCCTGTCCGCACGGACCATGTTCCGGTCCGTGGGCCACTCTGTCGGCGACGCTTAAGTGACCGGCCATGCGTGCAGCCACAGCAGGGAGGCCATGAGGAAGCCATGAAGCGGATGTGAGCGAACAAGAGGCTGACGGCAGCTGCGCCGAGTCCGCCATTCCATTCAAGATTTTGAGGCCTTGGTCGTGCTCAGCTCAGAGCCACGGGGCTTCACACGAGGGCTCTCGAGGTAAATGCGTAAGATGTATGTATGGGTGGCCCCGAAAGAGACCGAAACACTTCCTTCCTTGTATTTTTTCCCCATTTTTATCACCCTGCGACACAAAGTTGAGGCCAGCCGATCTGTAATACCATGGCACAGTTTTCAGAACGACATCGGTGACGGTGACCGACGGCAACAGACACGAGTCACAGCGGCACGAGGCCGCCACGAGGCCGCCATGAGGCAGCCATGAGGCAGCCATGAGGCAGCCATGAGGCAGCCATGAGGCAGCCATGAGGCAGGGCACGGTCATGAGTCACAACCCGTCTAACTCTCCGTGGCGTCCAGCGGGGTGCTCGCTAGCCCCGCTTACAGGCTGGTGAGTGGCGGACTGTGAAGCAGAGGCCTATCTCAATGGTCTGCAACGCCCCGCCGCGCCCCGCCCCGCCACGCCCCGCCACGCCCCGCCACGCCACGCCACGCCCCGCCCCGCCCCGCCCCGCCACGCCACGCCCCGCTACGCTCCGCCACGCCCCGCCACGCCCCGCCACGCCCCGCCACGCCCCGCCACGCCACGCCCCGCCACGCCCCGCCACGCCCCGCCACGCCACGCCACGCCACGCCCCGCCACGCCACGCCACGCCACGCCACGCCACGCCCCGCCCCGCCCCGCCACGCCCGGCCAAACTGATAGAGCGAGATGGCTCGTGCATGACCAGACTGGACCCGGCTGCCCAGCCAGCCAGGCGGCTGCCCTTCATCATCGTTTCGATCCGACGGAACGGTGGTGCACGGTTTGGTAGCGGCACTGGCAGCGGGCAGCGCCGGCCTTCGCTATCGCCCGCTGCACGAACGGCTGCCAGCCGCAGCACTACCCTCTGCCGCGCGGGTTCGAATACCGACAGATGCCGTCACAATTTGTTTTTTTAGCTGCTTTAAACACAGGGCCACTAACTTGGGCTTGCTCAGCCTACTTGGGCTCTGCTGGGTCTGAGAGCGCCGCGGTCCACCGTTAGCCTCAAAGACTCGTACGGAAGTGTTTTCAATGGGGTGGGCGAGAGCATCTTCCGTCTTTGCCACACTCAGGACGGCCTTATGAGAAGAGAAAGACAGAGCATTTGCGGGCAAGACCCTCGTCCGCACATTGGGAACACGGTCGCACGGGAGACGAGCGCGCGGGCGCCTGTGAACTGCAGGGTAGGCAAGCCCGCCGAACGGCCCTGCTGTGCGGGTCGGCCTATCCAGCACGGCGCTCACGGGGGACTGCACACTAGCTCTCACAGCCACGGTATGTTTTTGGATTATTTTTTTCATAGACTTAAACAGGTGCGTGATGGTTTTGCGAGGTGACAAGGTAAAGTATTGCGCAGCCGCGCTGCTCGGATCGAACCCGGAGCCTTCTGGACGAAGCGCACGCACGCTACCCACTACACCACGACGAAGGTCGGCTGGCAGCAGCGGAGCTCCGCCGGAGATTGGAGGGTCGAGATAGGCGCGATACGACAACAAAAATGCAAACGGATCGAACTCGCATCCTGCAGTCTCTCCCTCTCTCTCTCTCTCTCTCTCTCTCTCTCTCGGTCTGTCTGTCTGTCTGCCTCTCTCTCGCTCGCTCGCTCCGTATGCACGCCGGCACGCCAACCGTTTCACCGGCAACGCTTCCCGGTACACAATAGAGGGGGTCGAGGCGAGCGTCGTTTTACGGCACGCCACCGACGACGCTGCAACTGCAACGACTGCAACTGCAACGACTGCAGCTGCAACTGGAGCTACAAACGCCACTACTGCAGCAACAACTGCAAACGTCTGGGCCCCGTGAGCCAGCCGCGCTCCGTTTGCTCCCTGCCGGTCGGAGGACACTTAGGTCGCTGTGCCCAGCACTGCCCGGCCTGCTGCACGCTTGTTCCTCCGTCTGCGGGCAGTCTCTCTCTCTCGCTCGCACGCCCATGCGCTCTCTCTCTCTCTCTCTCTCTCTCTCTCTCTCTCTCTCTCTCTCTCTCTCTCTCTCTCCTTTCTCACTCTCTCACTCTCGTCCGCGAGTGTCACTTCTCTTTCTCTCTCTCTCTCTTTCTCTGTCGTTCGCACTACGGCCACTACTGCCCCGCGCCGCGCCCCCGAGTCGAGAAAATGCTAAAGTAAGAGTCCGCGCGCGCACACACACACACACACACACACACACACACACACACACACACACACACACCGAAGGAGAGGGGAGAAAACAAATAAGAACAAACGCAGCCCCTTCCGTCTGAGGGCCGAGTGGCCGCCCCAGACCGCCCGGAGAATCGGTGGCACTCACGCCGAACCGCAATGGGCATTCATTCCTCGTCTTCCGCGGCGCAGAGAGATGGATCGCAATCTGGAAAAGCGTCCACAAATATTGGTTCGTCGAGCAGCGCACGCAAAACAATAATTGTAAAAGAGTATGGCTCCTTTGTTGAGAAAAGGGAGAGAAGTAAGTCAACGCTGCAAAGCTGCGGGAGAAAGGAACTTTTTGTTTTGGCGGTGGCGGCGGCGGCGGTGGTGGTGGTGGTGGTGGTGGTGGTGGTGGTGGTGGTGGTGGTGGTGGACGGTTTTTGCTGCGTGTAAAGCCTGGCCTGCTGTCAGCCCAATTGTCGAGTCTCAGAAATCGCGCTCTCTGCAATCTCTGGAGGCGAGAACAGAGGGGAAGCGGCGCTCAGGGGGGGGGGGGGGGGGGGGGGGGGGAGGGGTTGCACCTTCCCGACCGCTGTTTGCACTGTCGAGTCCTCTTGGCGCTGTGGCGGTTTTCCTCAATGTAACAGTGTTTGTCTCCAGGGAAAGAGAGAGCACGAGTGAGAGGGAGAGAGAGAGAGAAGGGATAACCGCAGAAGCAGTCCTTACTTGATACTGTATAATGGTGGATAAGAAGTCGGTAAAGGGAGAAAATAGCTTACACAAAACAAGGCGGCAGTTGACTTGAAAATAAAAGAGTAAAAAAAAAACTTACGTGTCTTCTTTAGCCGAAAGCGCTCTGACATTCCATACTCTGACGTGCTTAATGAGCACTGAAGTCTGGCCGTATAGTATAGTGGGTAGTAATGCAATCCCATTTTTTTATATCATGGTCATCTGTCTGCATATTGACGTGATAGAGAGAGCACGTCGCGAAAGTACGCGCGGATGTGTGTGTGTGTGTGTGTGTGTGTGTGTGTGTGAGTGAGAGAGAGAGAGAGCGAGATAGAGGGAGAGATGGGAAGGGGGTGGGAGAGAGAGAGAGAGAGAGAAAGAGCGAGAGAGAGAGAGAGAGAGAGAGAGAGAGAGAGAGAGAGAGAAAGAGCGTGGCTTTGGCAGCCTGGGACTGCAAACTTCATATATCGGTTTGGCGGAGCGGCATAGCGCTTCTGCGGGGAGCGCGCACGGGCCGGATAAAAAACGGCGGTCGCTTGTTCGATGTCAACCCTTCCCCTCCCCCCTTCCCTTCCCTAGCTCCCCCTCCCTTCCCTTCCCCTCTAGGCCTCGCTGCGTGCAGCCCTCCCGGAGATCAGTCGCTGTCGTCCGACTTGTAACCTCCGGCCGCCCTTCGGCCACGCTGAGGCCCTGTGCCGCCCACCTGCGGCCCGTTCCAACCTTTCCCTGGTAACCTGAACGGGGTTAGGGTGGGGTTGGGGAGGTGGGGGGGGGGGGGGGAATGGGGGGAGGCGCAGGAGCATATAATCCAGGACCGAACACAAAAGTGATTAAACAACACGCGTAAGAGTTCCGGCCCCCCACATGACGTGTGCTCGCCCTCTCCGGGGGAGGGGGGGAGGGGTGGAGGAATGCGGCTGCCAGTAGACCTGCTCACTTTGTCACCGAGGGAGGAGGAGGGGTAGGGGGGTGGGGGGTCGCCCACTCCCGTGCGGTCACCGCAAGCCACCATTGCCATTCACAACTCCAACAGGGTTAGGCCGGAAATTCACCTCGTGCCCCCGCCCCCCCTCCCCCTTGGGGCGGCCGGTGGCCCCCTGCGGTGCGGTGGCAGCGGCGGCGGTGCCAGCCGGTAACCCACAACCAACATTTTCCGTTTAATCACGGCGCAGAAAGGCCCTTGTTAATGGCGGGCGGGCCATGCGAGGTCGGACGGGGCCCCCGCCGTCCCAAAGGTGGCGGCCAGAGGCCTGCCGAGCGCGGGACAGCGAGCGGGACAGCGGTGCAATTTTTCAAACACGAATCCCTTTTCCCGCGCGCGCGCGGCGGGAGCCGGGCAGAGACAAGGGGGCGGCCGCGTTTCATTTCCAGGGGGCGGAGGGTGGCGCCGGGAATTGAATTGGCGGCCCCCCGCAGCGCGCAGCAGCGTCAGCCGGCCCAGTTATTTGATGACTCTGGCGGGGGAAGGATTGAGGTGCATTAGTGCCCGTTATTGCAGGGAAACCTCCGACAGAAATAACACCAGTCAAGGAATTTGTCGGCGCCACGTAGTCACGTCGCTATTTTCCGGCGATTTGAAACCCTCTGGTGCATTCTGTCAATCGTTTTCCCAGTCACTTTTTTATAGGATGGTTATGGATGCCTTAAATGTGCCATCCTTTTAAAGATGAACACGTGGACTTGCTTTCCACGTGGCACATAGAAAAAACAAAGAGTGACCCGTCGATATTCGAAGCCCTCCCCCTCCCCATGGGCCCGGTCCGTTCAACTGTCACCGTTAAGCCGCAGAGCTGCGACCGAGTCGCTGTCGAGGGGGTAACGACTCCTAAAATTCGTGTCTGTCGGATTACGGATTACCAGGATTACCCGGATTACCCCGGATTACTTCGGATTACCCCGGATTACCCCGTATTACCCTGTATTACCCCGGATTACCTCGGATTACCTCGGATTACCCGCTCGGATTACCCGCTCGGATTACCCGGGATTACATCGGATTACCCCGGATTACCCCACATTACCCGGATTACCCCGCATTACCCGGATTACCCGGACTACCCGGAATACCTCGGATTACCTCGGATTACCCCGGATTACTCGGATTACCCGGACTACCCGGAATACCTCGGATTACCCCGGATTACCCGGATTACTCAACGACTGTCTGTCGGAACCCTGAAGTCGTAACCCCCTCGGTCGCTGGGCCCCGGCGGTACGGGGCTGACCCGAGACGGGCCGGGGCCGGCCGGCCCGATGGTCCTTTTGTGAACGAAAAGGCATCGCTCGCTATCGGCTGCAGCCAACAGGTGGCGGTGGGGGCGCGGCCTGTGCCTGCTGCCTGCTGCCTGCTGCCTGCCCGTGCCGAGGCTCTGCACTCGTGTTGTTCCTGGTCCTTCCTCCTCATCCCACCTCGTCCCAAACTGTCAGAGAAACTCTTCAGAAAGAGATAAAAAAAAATGTTTTGTCTATTAGAATTGAAAACTGTCGTGATTTCTTGACGTGTCGTGACCTTTCGGAGCTTTGTCGCAAAAATCAATCTTTTGACGTTTCTTAGTTGAAACGAGTGGCTTGGCTTCAAAACTAGACGAAAATAGCAGCTAAAATTTGGTTGCCGACGGTTTGATCACTAACTTCAAGTTAGTAAAGTTTCAACGAAATCTGGGCGTGACACTTGGACAGTCCCCTTGAAGTTACAGCCGCAATTTTCCCTAACCTGAACTGATCGAAATTTGCGAAAATACTGATGGTGTGAGAAAAATGACGAGATGAAATGTGATTAAATATATGCTCGTGTCCGAAAATGTTTTGTGCGGGCCGTACTGTGTCCAGCTTCGAGCAGAAGTCCGGGCCGCAAGCGTTCGCACATAAAAACACATTTCATCATCATCTTCTTGGAAGAGGAACGAGGTTACTGGAAATGTTTTTCAGCGCCGGTCGTAAACCGCGCGACAAGGTAACAAAGAGACGGTAACAAGGTAACAGAGAGACGAATCCGCGGCGTCTGCTCTCTTCCTCCGCTTTGGTTTGTAGCGCCGCGAGCACATCTGAGAGTAGCGGCTGCCGTTAAATGTTAAGGCCAGGCCAACGTGAGAACTCACGGGAATAATAAAATTGTGTATCCGGATTTATTCGCTGGACCAGCGACAAATTCGCTTATCCAGCGAATCTTTCTTGTTTCCGTGGCTCCAGGATGACTAAGATTTAGTTCCTAATATTTTTATGACTTAATCTTAGCCAAAACGACTGGTTCCTGGCCGAATCGAATTTAAAAAAAAAATATCGATGCTAGAGCTGGTTTTATTTTTCTGAGCGCGCAGTCCCTGCGTGTCATCTAGAAACATGGGGATGACGAGGTTAATGGCACTTCAGAAAAATACTGTCCTGAAATTGTTATGTTTGATCGGACCGGGACCTCGCGTACCCGCTGTTTCCTTGCTCACTGCGCGGTCTTCGCCTCCGCCTTTCCTTAATTCTTACTGATAAATGCGCTTCCTCCTTCCTCTTCCCTACCCCCTCCCCTCCCTTACCTCCCCTCCCTTACCTCCCCTCCCCTACCCCCTCTCACAGCTATACGGGTGCGGGATCATGGCCAGCAGCTAACAAAAGCCGATCGCACACCCGCATGGTCCACGCTAGGCCGTGTCTTCCTAGACAACAGACTTACTGTTTCACGGTTCCCCACGAACACCCTGGCTGAATAAAGGGCGTTTACAGTGAGACACGTGGAAGCACGCAATATCACACAAGGAGCCCAAGCGTATCATCTCACCTTGAAATAAATAAAAATAAAATCGAAATAAATAAATTTCGGGGCACGTGTGAGTAGGCGACGGCCATAGCGCACCCGCGCATTAAGTGGCGAGCCACTGACGGTATGAACGAGACAAAAGGGGGTCAGTAAAATGGGACCGGGCGGGTAAAGTGGAGGGGGTATAAATGGCGGAGAGGCGGCGGCGGCGGGTAAGTGGGGATCTCTCGCGTAGCCACGCGCTTTGCCTGATGGGACAAATAAAAAGATAAATCGCCGTCCATCCATCCGCGGGACCCCAATTAAGGGGTGGGCGGCGCGGCATGCCTGGCGCGGTGCTCGAGTTTGGCTATCCGCCGTCTGCTCAGACGGCCGCCTTTGTTCGGCAATGCATTGTCCGCGTGGAGACCCACGCAGCTCAGACTCGTTAAGCCCGACGACAGCCCGTTTTGGGACCGCTTGCTGTTGTTGTTGTTGTTGTTGCTGCTGCTGTTGCTGTGGTGGTGGCGGTGTCGGGTGCGCATTCCGCTCCAGGGCGCACTGCGGCCGCTACCGCACCTACTCCAAGCTTGCTGCTGCCGGTGCTGCTGCTGCTGTTTCTGCTGCTGGAGCGGTTCGCATCGGTCTCAGCAGGTAAAGGCTTAAGTCACGGCGACGTCTCGTTTTGTTGTTGTTGTTGCCGGCATTGCAATGGAGGAGGGCTCGTGTAATAATGGGCGCCCGATTGAGGGCGTCCGTCCGCCCGCCTGCCCCGCCTGCCCCGCCTGCCCCGCCCGCCCGCCTGCCCCGCCTGCCCCGCCCGCCCGCCCGCTCGCCCGCCCCGCCCTTGGAGAAAACAAATTGCGGCCATGCGGAATGTTGTTGTTTTTGTTGTGGATGCTGTTGTTTGTATCGGGGCCATTGCGTGTCATTAATCAGCCGGGAAGGCAGGGAGGGGCCCTGATGGTTTTATGGAGTGCAGTTATACCAGCCGGAGTGTTCCTGGTCGTCGTAATTATGTCCAAGGCCCACCCTTCTCAGAACGAAAGAGAGCCCTTGTCTTATTTCGCGGTTCCGTCTGGTCGTTCCGCGACTGTACAGAAGTGAAAAGATTGAACCAGCGTGAAGGAAAACTGCTGGCCAGTAGTAAGGGGGTCCGCTTCCTACTCTGGCCAGTGCCAGTGGACCAGTGCACTTACAGCCACCAAAGATCCGACACCACTCCCCTCTTAACCCCCCCCCCCCCTTTTCACCCGACAACGTCCTTCCCGTGTGCACTCAATTCCACGCATATCGGCCGGAACAGACCTGTGGTCTACTGTGTGGTGGTCAGGGACGGGGACGGGGTATCGAACGAGTGCACGTGTGTGTGTGTGTCCGCGCACAAGTGTGTGTACGTGGGTGTGTGTGTGTGTGTGTGTGTGCGCACAAGTGTGTGTACGTGGGTGTGTGTGTGTGCATGTGTGTGTGGGGACGCACTGGACCACCCACACCACACCGCCAGCGGTCCCACTCAGGCAGCACCGGAGCACCAGAGGCAACTCAATTCTGGGCAACCTACACCTATCGGCCATAATATGCAAATATCATGTCCGGGGCTTGTCGCTGTGCGGAGGCGCGTGGCGGGCGCGTGGCGGGCGCGTGGCGGGCGCGTGGCGGGCGCGTGGCGGGCGCGTGGCGGGAGCTCGGGGGACTCGAGTCCCTTTCTGGTGGTCTCTCTCTCTCTCTCTCTCTCTCTCTCTCTCTCTCTCTCTCTCTCTCTCTCTCTCTCTCTCTCTCTCTCTCTCTCTCTCTCTCTCTCTTTCTCTCCCTCTCGCTCTCTTTCTCTCTCTCCTCCCTACTCTCCCTCACGCTTGCACTCTACGCGAAAGGAGACTGGTACGGATGCCGGCAGACGACGATGTTAGCACGTCACAAAAAATAAAATCGCAAAAAAATACAGCGACTCGTAGACTGCACTCTGTAACGGTGTCGTCACATCACGGTCGGACGCCTGGGAGGTAGGCAATTTCGAGACACGGTTCACACCGAAGTGCAGCGCGCCTGCCTATCAACCAGGCGTCTCACCAGCTTCGGTCCGCTCACAGTTCTATCTCTTTTCCCCTCTTTCGGAGCTCATTTCCCCTCTCGCTTTTTTATCTTGAACACCGCCGGTCGGGTCGAAGGCGACGGGCCGGGTTGCTTCGCGGTCGCAGCGGATATTTCTCACCGGGTCTTGCCTCTCCTTCCCGGCCCCGTAACCTTGGCAGTCTTGCCCCGCTGTGCGAGGGAGATGCCAAACAAACTGTCACGAACCCCTGGCGCGGAGCACCGCTGCGCGGCGCACGCGAGAGCGAGAAAGACGGCGAGAGAGAGAGAGAGAGAGAGAGAGAGAGAGAGAGAGAGAGAGAGAGAGAGAGAGAGAGAGAGAGAGAGAGAGAGAGAGAGAGAGAGAGAGACAGGCGCACTATAACAAACTGTCATGAATCACTGCACTTAGTGTGTTCGCACCCCCATTACCGCGTTTTCCAACCCCTTTTCCAACCAAATGGACTTTCATACCCAACTTTTGCTTCTACATCACCATAAAAATTACTTTATGGAAATACAAAGTACTTAGAGGTGGCCGGGGAAGAAGTGCTGGAAGGGGGCGTTACCGAATGCGACGTCCTTATGGAACTGGGAAGGCTTTCCACACAGCCGGGGACCAAAAAAAATAAATTCCGATTGAATCGGCAATGAGTCGTCACGA
The DNA here is from genome assembly GCA_038380765.1 of Odontothrips loti. Lineage (NCBI taxonomy): Eukaryota > Metazoa > Arthropoda > Insecta > Thysanoptera > Thripidae > Odontothrips > Odontothrips loti. The sequence continues at coordinate 8,285,145 of CM076256.1, read as the reverse complement.
TTTCGATCAGGGGATACGTAATGAAATTTGGGAGGCAAGGGAGATCTGAGGGTTCTGCATGGGAGATATTCGGACATGCATTTTTTGAGATATCGTTGAGATCGATTTTTTTTAGCTCCCTGATATGAGGGATTTTACCACACGAATCCTGTGCTCTTATTGTTGATATGTCTTGCTAAATGTTCTCATGGCGCGCCGCAGTGGAGAGGGCAGAGCGAGAGAGAGAGAGAGAGACAGAGAGAGAGAGAGAGAGAGAGAGAGAGAGAGAGAGAGAGAGAGAGAGAGAGAGAGAGAGAGAGAGAGAGAGAGAGAGAGAGAGAGAGAGAGAGAGAGAGAGAGAGAGAAAGAGAGAAAGAAATTTCGTTGTCGTAGTGGAAAAGACAGAGAGAGACAATTCCTAGTGAGAGATATAGGAAGTGGAGAGAACGAGGGGGGAGACAGTGCGGGGCGAGACAGCTCGGAAGACAGTGTTATTCAGTGCAGCCAAGTCTCTCCTCCTTTTTTGTGTGTTTTATGTACCCCAGAAAAAGAGAATTTGGCTGCGACGCGGAACGATTCCGAGCACTGTCTCTCTCCCTCCGCAGCTCTCCATCGAGGCGCGAGGAAGAAGATAGAAGGCCGTGGGAATCCCGGAATCCCTCAGTGTTTGCCGTCGACGCCAAACCAAACGGTCCAAAGTCAGCTACGATAAGAAACGACGAAGCCAAACGATCGCTAATTTTTACCTTCTTTGGTTTTCCATCTGTTTCACAGGTAGGTCTCGTGAACGCCGCGTGGCTTCGAGCTGCGGCTTATACGCAGCTGAAAATGGCGTGAGTATTCTACCGCCTGTCTGTCTGTCTGTCTGTCTGTCTGTCAGTCCTTCTATCCGTCTGTCTGCCCGTCCGCCCGCCCTGCACACGCACAGCCTCACCCCCGTCCTCCCGGGGACCAAAAGGCGCCCGCACGGCACGCCGGCACACAGGCATGCACGCACGCCGCACACACGCACCCTAATGGAGGCGTTCGGAGAATGGTTCCGTATAGAGACGTAGAGGGGGTGGACGGTGGCGGTTGGACTTGTGCCACCCCCTCTTCCCCCCCCCCCCCCCCCCCCCGCCCCCCTCGCCTTACCCCAACCCCTCCGTCATCCACATGACCCCCAACCCGGCGGTAAAGTGACGGAACGGGGGCGGCTGGGGTAAGAAAGGGGGGGAAAGATTGGGGGGGGGGGGGGGGGGGGGAGTAGTGCAGCACCAGGAAGGACGCTGACCCTACCGCTATATTCTTCGAGTTCGACGATTCATATTTCCTCGGCAGTTCGCACTGCGTGGGGGAGGGGGGGGGGGAGAGCGAGAGAGAGAGAGAGAGAGAGAGAGAGAGAGAGAGAGAGGCTCGCTCTCACCGCCCGTTATGCTAGGTCCAGGTACAAGGCGTCGAGGGCCGGACGATGCTCGAGAAATCCCGGAGTCCCGCCGCCCGCAGCGCGCGGCGGTCGCGCAGGTCACGAAAATTGAATTTCCCGCGCGCTCCCCGCGTCCTCCCGGCGGAACCCTTATTTCCTGGGACTTCCGGCTCCGGCGGACCACGGCAAGAGAGGGATAGAGAGAGAAAAAGAAGGAGAGAGAAAGAGAGAGACAGAGAGAGAGGGAGGGAGGGGGGGGGACCTGTCGACTACCTGTTGCTGCGTCTAGAGTAGCCACTCTTGTGTGCCCGCCCGTCTGGTTGACATTCGGGTGGTCTTCGAGAGATATCTGCTGGGTGCGGCAACCCTAGCAGCGCCTGCAGCAGGCGACACCAGCTCCCACACTCCTCGATCACTTTCTGAGATTCATGTTAGCCGTGAAAAAATGAATATTCTCTCTGCGGTATGGGAATTAAAAGCACCGTGTTATTTCGCAAGGCAAAGGTTTTTTTTTTTTTTTTTTTTTTTTGAAGTCCGGGTGGGACTCTGCCTGGATGTGACCTGTGACGAGGTACACTGCTTTGAAGGGAGGGGGAGGGAGCATCTCCTGAGCTCGCTCCCCCCCCCCCCCCCCCCCCCTGTGGTCCTCGAGGGCACGGCCGGGACCCAAGCCCCGCTTCAAGCTTTCATCAGCTGTCCCCTGTGACCACGGCCCAGCAGCCCCCGCCTGACCCATCCGAGCCAGGGGCAGGGGGCCAACACGTGTAGCAAGCAACAGGGCGCGGCACTCTAATCCTTCTCTTCTATCTCCTTGTCTCTCCTCCTTCCTCCTCCTTATTCTTCATCTTCTTCATCGTGCTCCTCTTTCTCTTCTCTTCTTCTTCACAGTACCTGGTGCGCTCATATCGAATTTTTTTTATTAAACACGCAGCAACGCACGCACTGAGGAAAAAGTTAAAATTGCTCCTCTGTTCCTCATTGTCTTCGTCGTGACATTCTCACATTTTCATTCTCTCCTCTCTCTCACTCGCATTCTGACTGCCTCGCTCTGCTGCGTTACCCTTCTGCTCTGCCTACCCTCTCCTTTGGGTCGTACAAGGAACAGTGATAATCCTGATAATAATAATCGCCTTAACTTTGCATTAACTTACCTCCGGTTTACAAGAGCAGGCCGGCTGTCATTTGTTTGTTGGGCCAACTCCATTAGGAGGGGAGCCCCGGCTGGGGGCACAGCAGGCGGAGGACGTTTGCAATTTCACGATCTGAACACGACATCTTTTCGGAGATTGTGGAGATAGACATCATTATTAATAATAATTTTTTTAATGGGAGCCCCAGCAGCGGAGCAGCTCGATTTCTCATCCCCTTCATTGCCGCGGTTGCATTTAGTTGGCAAAGTTAGCACAATTGTAGAAATTTAAGAATCAAAGTTGTGAAATCGCTTATTTCTATGTTCTCCACTGCCGTGTTCGGGCGCGATGCGGCACTCGCTTACATCAGGATTACGTGTCAGGTTTGCCATCACCGCCGTTTCTGTTTCGTAGAAATTCGTGAGGTTGGCAAAACTTTTCGGGACAAAAGAGACGGATCGGTCTGTCCGTGGGTCCGGAATGCACGCGGCCCGCACCGGTGCCCGGAGGGAGGGAGTTTATAGGGGCGGTGCGAGAGGGGGCAAAGGAAAGATTCTTTCACGCAGAGCGGCACGGTTCTCCGGCACGACTGCTCGTCACGAGAGGAGTCCGGAGGCAGGCCGGGCCGCTTAGGAGGAAAGATTCAAAGGCATGTCGGCGTGCTCAGGACAAAGTTACTGCTCACCTGGTAATCAGTTTTTTTTCCACAAGAAAGAAAAACAAGATAGAAAACGTTTTCTAGAAGCAAGAATAAAACAAAAATTTAGGAGAAAGGAAAGGAAATTAGAGAGGAGAAAAGTATTTGTCTTTCTAGACAGAAGATAATACTTTTTTTTTATTAAAAAAGACAATACTTTTTCTTTCTAGAAAAAAGAAAATAGATTCTGCATTTTTTTTAAAAAAAAGTCGTGATTTCTAGGCGGCCCGACGCGTCTCTGCTTACAACCACCGTACCGCATTTCATACCTGACCTGAAAAACCGCTTGTCCGGGCGTCATGCGAGTGCCGACCGAAACTTTGGCCATATCAGCCCGTGAGGGACGCCGACGGCCGCGGCGCGGGTTCGAATACCGACGGGTGCCGCCTAGCCGTGCTGCCCCGCCCGCAGACTTACGCGGGTCTGAGTGGCGCGGCGGGGCAGGCGCCTCCGAGACGTAACAGCGGGGTGAACTGCAGCGGTCTCCGGCGGCCTCCGACCCGCCCCTAGCCGCCCTCAGCCTCCCCCAGCCGCCCCCGGCCACCCCCGGCCGCCCCCGGCCGCCCCCAAGTCGCGCGCTCTCTCTCTACGATTGAATGCAATGCGACGAGAAAACGACGGGAAAAAAAAGTGGTGCAGGAAGTGCACACACGTACTAGCGCGCAACACCGCTCGATGGACAAAGTTTCGGAGGGTGCGAGGGTGCGACGGCGACAAGACATTTCTCCGTATATGTCAGTACTTTTTTTTTCACCCGCCGCAGCAGCAAGTGGGGCGCGAACCGCGGACCGTTCACACCGTCAAACAACAACAACAACAGCATCAACTGAGGCGGTATAAAACAATGTGGGCGCCGCCTGCCGCCTTTTTTGAGCACGACCACCACCGCCTTGTTGTTTATGCGGTCGCCGCTGTTTAGGGTCCTGACGCCTGCATTCACGGCTGCACTTTTGGTTCCCCGCTCCGCCTTGCAATTGTTATTGCCATGATTGCTGTGTTGTAAATTGAGCTGTAAATTTTCAGCCGTCCGCGTCGGAGCGTGCCCTCTGGCGGCGGGTGCGGGGAAGCCTCCGATGGAGAGACAGAGAGAGAGAGAGAGAGAGAGACAGAGACAGAGAGAGAGACACTCACAGAGAGAGAGACAGAGAGAGAGAAAGACGCTCACAGAGAGAGAGAGAGACAGAGAGAGAGAAAGACGCTCACAGAGAGAGAGAGAGACAGAGAGAGAGAGAAAGACACTCACAGAGAGAGAGAGAGAGAGAGAGAGAGAGAGAGAGAGAGAGAGACACTCACAGAGAGAGAGAGAGAGAGAGAGAGAGAGAGAGAGAGAGAGAGAGAGAGAGAGGGGTTCAGGCGGAGGGAGAAAAGAGGGAGGGGAGAAAAGAGACACGAGGGTGACTGCGCTGCTTTGCCACTTTTATGGTCAGGTTGGCTCTCTCGTATGGACTCGGTTCAGATGTCTCATGAAAAATTTCCCCGCTCACAAAGGCAGCGCGAGTGTGTAGCTAGGAGCTAGGAGGTGGGGGAGGTGGGGGAGGGGGGGGGGTAAGGGCCATGCGCGGAGTGGTCTTCGTTCCACCAGCTGATTTGGGAAAGCAATCTCGTTTAGGAATTGCGTCGTCTTTCCAAAACGCTCCGTGGAAGTTTTGTTTTCTTTTGCTACAGCGCACTTTGCGAACTCCTGAATTCTGTCAATGGAATAACGACCCTGCTCCGCCATTAGCTGAAGCCACAGCTGAAGTGCAGGCGACCGCAATTAAGCGGTGCAGTACTGACTGCGTCACCTTTTCGTCAGACGGTCTGTCATCTCTTTCTCCAAGATTTACGCTCCCGACGAAAACACAAGCTAAATGGAGCTAAATTCAGTGGCGGAGACCGGAGCCCGCTATGCAGTGGCAGCGGAAGTGCAAGAGCTGGAAAAACAGTCCGGGGGTAGCAGCAGCTGCAGCAGTGGCTGTTGTTGTTGAGGCAGTTGTTGCCAACCAGGGCGCTTTTTCGTCCCTTCTTGGAGACACGGCAAAGAATACGAATGCGGCATCATCAGACCCGCTGCAGCGGCGGCTGCAGGTAGCAGCAGTAGCTGCAGCGGCGGCTGCAGTAGTAGCAGCAGCAGTGGCGGCAGCAGCAGCGCTTTCTTACTTTTGCTTGTATTCCCGTTGGCGCGGGGGGGGGGGGGGGCTCTCCCATAGGGTTTCACTGTTGTTGATGTTTCGCCAGGATGCCTCCGCACCGCAGCCAACAGCGGCGAGGCCCGAGCGATGCAACCCAGATTTTTGTTGTTGTTTGTTTTCCTCGTTTCTTTGCATTCCTTTCCCTCAGCCGAGAACCGCAATGCATTTCATATGTTTACTATTGAATTATTTTTAATTTTCAACATTGCGTTCCGAAAATAAATAGTGGGAAAACAAATAAAAAGCACATATGTAAGAATGCTCACCCGCTCTGGATGCTAGGGAGGGGGGGGGGGCGCGGCCAGCTGGCGTGCCCTAAAAAGAGACACGCGTGCCAAGAATGCGCGCGCAGGAAGAGACGTATGACATCTGACTGCCCCCCCCCTCTTCCAGCGGTCAAATGCGGTTTGTTGTGGATCAACAGACCGGCCAGCCGCCGAATCCACCGCCCTCCAAACGAGCACAGGCGGAACTGTCGTTGCAAAAAAAAGGGGGAAAAAGAGTATCAACTTTTTGAAACAAAATTGAGCGAAGATTTCTGGGGGTGTTGGCGTTAATAGGGTTACGTGGCTGGTGTCGCGCGTGGGCTGCTAAGTACAGTGAGGAGGATTACAAGATCTGCCCTTGTGGGATAAAGACAAGAAGAAGAAGGAGAAGAAGAAGAAGAAGAAGAAGAAGACGACGAAGAAAGTGTGGAGTAAGGACGCTGTGGGAGGGGCAGCTCTGCGCCCCATTGCGTCCCCCCGTCTTTCATATGAATTTCATTGGCCGTTTGTTTCCCTTCTTCATGACAAGACAACCCCTCCCTCCCTCCTCTCTCTCACTCCGCCTACTACGACGGGAGTCCCTTCCTCTCCATTTCCTTCCCTCGCGGGGCCATTCACAGGCGCCACTCCCCCGCCGCGCGCGCCCTGCTCTCATGACATTGCCGCTACAGCTCCATACCACGGCCCCCTAGCTCCACAGCTCCGCGCCGCGCGCAGCGAGCGGCTCTGATCCCGGTTTTGGCAAAAGAGCGCCGGCAGTGGTGTCATTGCTGATGCGTCATTCGTACGCTTACGGCTACTTAGCATCCAGCCCGCACCGGGCAGAGAACAGGCCGGAACCCGGGAGGGGGGGAATGCCCAGCGCAGACATGGGCGCGCCTGAACGTGAGCCAGGCGGGGGCGGCGCGAGACTAGATTAGAAGGGTGTTCAGTGGTGTAGGAAGAAAGTGATTTTAGAAGGCGGGGAGGAAGAGACGAGGGAGATGCGGACAAAGAGCAGAACCATCAGCAAAACACGTTCAGTTTATGTTCAAAGTAAAAATAAATAAATAACTTTGGTCTTACAAATTGCACTTCCTCATAAAAAATACTACTTTACCATGCGGGTCGTGCCCACTGGAACCATGTAGTCTCCATTCGTTTAGAGAACTCTCTCTCTCCCTCTCTCTCTCTCTCTCTCTCTCTCTCTCTCTCTCTCTCTCTCTCTCTCTCTCTCTCTCTCTCTCTCTCTCTTTTTTTTTTCTGTATCTCTCGCACACACATAAGCTTACGCACAAGCACGTAGGTGTGTCCGCACACCCGAAGGCGTCGCTCCAAGAACAACCTAACTATCAAGGTGTTTCCACAGCTGTTGCTCGGGGATGTTTTGATCACCGACACAACCACACACACACAGTGGAGGTAGGTGGGGGGGGGGGGGGGGTTGGGCGTGGCGCGCTATGTGTTTGTTACGTGTGGACGGAAACAGAATGAGATCGTTGAGAGATATCACGCGCCTAGCCACGCGCCGCACCCAGCCACCGTAAAAACGAAACAGATATGTCGTGATACACAGAGAAGCCAGGGGAGAGAGAGAGAGAGAGAGAGAGAGAGAGAGAGAGAGAGAGAGAGAGAGAGAGAGAGAGAGAGAGAGAGAGAGAGAGAGAGAGAGGAGAGAGAGAGAGAGAGAGGAGAGAGAGAGAGAGAGAGAGAGAGAGAGAGAGAGAGAGAGAGAGAGAGAGAGAGAGAGAGAGAGAGAGAGAGAGAGAGAGAGAGAGAGAGAGAGGGGGGGGGGGAGAACCAGCGTGCTCTTCCTTCCTTCCGACTAGCCCAATGAGTAATAAACATGACTTCTATGCTTCTGCCTCCCTTGGGCCGTAGAGAGAGGGAGAGAGAGTTGGAAAGGGGGGAGGGGGGGGGATAAAAGGACTTACCGTGATTACCAGGGTGGACACCGCGCACGGTCGCCTCCCCGTTTTTCCTACCCCAGAAAAAAAAGAATTGTTTCATTTTTCGAGGACGATGTGTCATATTCTAGAGACAAGAGAGGAATACGTCGAAGCATTCTTTTTTCTTCGGCCCTCGTGTGTCTGCCTCTCTGACGTGCGCAGGACATGTGTGTGAGAGGAGCGGAGAGCACGTGACGTGGCGGCACGGACGTACGTGCAGCGAGACGGAGACAGGCGCTGAAGGCTCGCCGAGGCGCGGCTGTTGTCCCAGCTTGAGTCGGCCCGACTGTAGCCTTCTTCCCAGCCCGAGTCGCGCCGACTTTCGAGCGGCTCATCGATCGTCATCGGTCGCCGGTGGTCATGCATTACGGACGTTGGCTGACGTCACAAACTGCTGCAACTGACTCGAACTTTGGACCCCAGCAACGGCACTTCTTCATCCCCACCGAGAATATGAATGAAGATGAAGAACTTGATGAGGCAGTTTTGGAAACTTGGTCGAGATTGGAGACCGGCTTGGCGCCAGGACTTCTAAAATAGGGTCACATGACGTTTTCTGATAGAAAATGTGGGAGTTGTGAGTTTGTCCACGATGAGTGGGTCTACCCCTCACTTCCTGTCTGTCACGTGGCGGCCATCTGAGGCCATTCTAGGTCTCACATGAAATAGAGGTTTCCAATGAAACTTGTAGACGGAAGCTGAAGAACGAAAAAACTTCCAGACCGGAAACTCTCAAGAGCAGGTATGAGAAATATCGATGTACTAGGCCCTGGCTAGATACGGTAACTATCTAACCACCAAATTCACTCAGAACACCATTGAAGTTTCTCATACCTGCCTTCGAGAGTTGCCGGACTGGAAGTGTTTTTGTTCTACAGCTTCCGTTTCCAAGTCTCATTGGAAACCTCTCTTCCATAGAAGCTTTTCGAAGCAGCCCGGGTGCCTTCTCACCCGGATCATGAGCATTCGAGTCAGTGATTCTCAGAGTGTTCGCATCGCGTTACGTGGTTCGTGGACGCCCCTTAGACCTCCGCGGGCACCGGTGGGCACCTCCCTGTGTTAACACGGCGGCGTCGGCCTGGCAGCGCGGGCCGCAGGCTGGCCACTCACACGGCGTGCAGCAGCATTACAAGCCGTGTTGCCGACCCCGCCTGCCGGGGCCTGCGGGGTCCCGGCGGAACATGAGGGGGCCGGGGGTGAAGGGAAGCGCCGGAGCTCGCCTCTCGGTTATAATGAGCCCTTCCGTGTGGCCGGGCCACGGCCCTGTAGTAGGCCGCCGCACCAACTTTACAAAAAAAAAAAAAAAAAAAAAGATCCTAATTTTGCCAGGAGAACACTTTCCTTTTTGCTTTTTGAAGAATTAGTGTTATTATCACTGGAAATAGTCGGGGATGATACACTGGGGTTGTAATTTTTGGCAGGAAAAAATAACCGCGTGACCCAGACTGTGGCCACAGAATTCCGAGAGGAAACGAGTTATGTCAGAGAAATGTATGCATCGACCTGGTCATTGGCAGCGGGAATTGCGAAGCAGAAATGGCAGCACAGAGGAGTATAAGAGCGAGAGAGAGAGAGAGAGAGAGAGAGAGAGAGAGAGAGAGAGAGAGAGAGAGAGAGAGAGAGAGAGAGAGAGAGAGAGAGAGGGGGGGGGGGGAGAAGCAACATAAAAAAAGACGCAGAAAAGGATGCATGCAAAAGAGGGTTTGCCACACTGACGCTGCCACATGAGAATGTGCTCATCATTGGCCGTCTGGACCGCACCGAGCCACCCTTACCCCCTTCTCTCTCTCTCTCTCCCTCTCTCTCCCTCTCTCCCCCATCGCACTCATTGTCCGTGCCGCTCTTTCTTCCTGTTCGTTGCATAACGGCTCTGGCTGCCCAACCTCATCCTTCTTTCCCCCTCTTGCCTTTCGTTCGCCTGCTGCGGGCAGAGCGAGGAGCTGTTGGCCGCCTGGACACTCAAGGCTACACTGTAAAAATTTAATTTTGCTCTCATTTTTGTTGAATCGCTGGATAGGTTGTCGAGGCACCAAACAACGTTGCATCTCAAATCTAAGAATTCGGTTTTGAGAACGCAGGATTCTAAGATTGGGTCACCTTTACATTTTTTAAATATGAAACACGAGAGAATTATGTTAGTTGAGGTGGCCACGGTGAGGCTTTCTCAACTCCCTCATTTTCAAGTCGTGTCTCAAACTAGGTCATGTTTGAGATCCTGGCGCTGGGAGGAGGCTGACTCAGATCTCAAATGTCATGGCAAGCTTTCAAACCATGTCCGTGTCTTTGTCAGTGTGGTACTTCTCCGCTTCGGCCTCTGAGCGCAGCATTGTCAGCTTGTTTGCGCATGCGCAGAGACCGACAACGGAGCAAGCCGTTCGCACCGGCCGGTCCGGCTTGTGCATCTGTTTGTGGACCGAGGCTGGGGCTGCGTCCGAGGGGCCCGGGGAGGAGCACCCGGAACAAGCGAGTCCGGCCGCACCGCTGTGCGGTGCGTCCACTTCGGACACGTCCCGACGCCTTCTCTCTCGCACTTCGTATTCCACCCGCCCGGCTGAAGGTGCATCACGATGCAATGCCAGGAAAAGAGGGAGAGAGAGACGAAATATGGTATCCACTTAGGGAAATGTAACGAGTGCACCACTAGTGCGGTAACCAAGAAGAGAGCTGTGCACGACGACTGTGGGCAAACAGAGATAAATTTTGAAAATTGAAAAACTATTTACTTTTAACAGATTTGAAAGGAAAAAAAAAACTTGTGTCATTTCCGGCCTTCCGTCCCGTTGGGGTGTACCCCAACATTACCGATAACACGCGCTTGCGATAAGGAAGCCGTAAAAGCGTCGAGGTCTACGAAATTGGTTTCGTCTCAAATGTACTTAGAGAGATCGGGCGGCTGGCTGAGGCCTTGGCTGAGGCCTTGGCTGAGGCCTTGGCTGAGGCCTTGGCTGAGGCTGCTGCGGCCGGACCCTGCCCAGCCTACCATTCCTTTTCTTCTTCTCCACTCTTTTACGGCTCGATATAAAAGTATATATGTGATCGTGCGGGCGCGGGCGCGTCAGGCGGCTGGAATGGGAGTCTGCGTTGGACGCGGGGAAAAGTTTGAGAAGGCGGTGCGATGAAATACTTCTGACCCCGCGCGGCCGGAGAACCACCGCACCACTGCCGGCTGCCGGCCGTTGGGGAATTTTAAATGCGAGGACAGCGAGAAAGGAGTTGGAATCGGAACTTATTCGACCCTCCCTAGGAACAACATGCTATCTTTTTTAGCAGTGCAGACAAACGGCTATTTTTTCTGGCAGTCCAGAAAAGAGGCTATCTTTTTTAGCGGTGCAGGCAAACGGCTAAAATTTTCGACCTCGATTTTTTTTCGGAAACAGTTGTTGCAGAACATAAGGAATCGGTAAAAAAAAACGAGGTCGAATTTTTTTTTTCAGTTAGCCGTTTGTCTCCACCGCTAAAAAAGATAGCCGCTTGTCTGCACTGCCGAAAAAGATAGCATTTTTTTCCTAGGGAGGGTCGTATGAGCAACCACAGGATACTTAAGTTTATCACTTCGGAAACCTAAAGAAAGAACAAAAAGGCCTCTTGATTTTATTACTTCTTGTCGGCATTGGTTAAACTTGAGAACCAGTTAAATTCTGCAAAAACTAGATAAAAAATGAAAAAAACTAGTATGAGGGTAAGATAGCGCGCGCGCGCGCGAGAGAGAGAGAGAGAGAGAGAGAGAGAGAGAGAGAGAGAGAGAGAGAGAGAGAGAGAGAGAGATGGTCGTCTTAGACGCGCTCGGCTGCTCGTCGGTACTCATCCGCTTAGGCACGGGCCCCTTGCGGCCCCCTGCAACTTGTGTGCCCACATGACTAATTATTCAAAAGATTAGCTCTCATTGACGGTGTGCGGCATTGCCGCCGCTGCCACTGCCGGTGCCTCGGGGGGGACTTAGACGAACTGTTTTCTTGCTCTCATGCGATTATGTTGTGTGCCGCGTGTGGCTGGAGGCGGGCCACGGGCCGCGGCATGGGCTGTATACCGCCGTGCTCTGACAGTGAGGAAGTGTTTGCTGCTGCTTCCGCCCTGTTTGCTGCATCGCTTTGTGGCACCGCTGCGTGTCTCCCTCTGCTGCTGCGATGGGAAAGTGAAGCGCCGGTGAAGTTACATCAAGTGTGTATGAGAGAGAGAGAGAGAGAGAGAGAGAGAGAGAGAGAGAGAGAGAGAGAGAGAGAGAGAGAGAGAGAGAGAGAGAGAGAGAGAGAGAGAGAGAGAGAGAGAGAGAGAGAGAGAGAGAGTTTGTGTGTGTGTGTGTGTGTGTGTGTGTCTGCGTCGGAATGACGTGAGGAGCAGGAACCCAATTTTGAAAGACGCACTCGCAGATGGGGCCACGTCGTACCCTTTAGTGGAGTAACAGGCCTTCCGAAAATGACGTCAAACGTCTCGCTCTCATTTTTTTGGGCGCGGCAAGTGCCATTACGATGTAAAATTTGAGATCCTAGGTTAGACTGGCTGGGCACCAAGATTTTTTTTGTTTTTAAAGAAAAAACGGGCGTCTGGGCACATGACCTCATCTCATAGGAACAATAATTCGGAAGATACATGAGTTGGTGTGGCCAGTTTTTTTTTCCTTTTTTTTTTGTTTTCATCTCAGAATCAAAGGCCTCAAACGGCGGACCGCATCAAAGTCGGGGGTGCCAACGCAACAAGAAAAGCGCGGAGTACTGGCATGAATGTAATCATATCTCCGCCTGGTGTTGTGCCACGCGCCTCTTTGCTATGGTGGCCAACCTTATCCGAGCATTTATGAGAAAAGTATTTGTGCGTTGGCCAGACTGTGGCCTGCGGCAGGCCCGGCCACGTGGGCGGCAGCGAAGCGTCCCGGACCCCCCTGCCAGTGGCCGCTAGCCCCAAACACATTTGACTTTCCTCCCGCAACCAAAACCATAATTTCAACCACAACAAAAGAGCACAGGCCTCCGCTTCCGCTTCTAGGACTCTGCTCCCCGCCCCCTCTCTCTCTCTCTGTCCCTCTCTCTCATTCTCATTCTTTGCTATCGCTTCCCCTTACCCCTTCGCTTGATTCTTTTGCTTGCTTTGCTGGGTGCCTTTATGCTAGTGGCCATCTTCTCTTCTAACGATCTCCCCTCTTCCTCGTGTCCACTTCATACTCTGCACGACCCTTCACACGCATCGCTTCTCTCTCTCTCTCTCTCTCTCTCTCTCTCTCTCTCTCTCTCTCTCTCTCTCTCTCTCTCTCTCTCTCTCTTTCTCTTTTCCTCCCTCCCTCCTTTACTATCTCTCTCTCTCTCTCTCTCTCTCTCTCACACACACACACACACACACACACACACACACACACAGCCTGGCTCGAGGCGTGGCCACTCGTTTAATATCATCGGCTGCATCCTACACACTCATATCTGTCCTTGTCCCTCACCATATCCCTGTCCTTCTCGCACTCACTGTGTGTGCCCGCACTGAGCCTCCGGGCTTGTTCTCGCGCACGTGCACGATTTCCCGTACAGACGGTTCTGGGAGAATTTTTGTTACGTCCGGAATGGTTGGGGGCCCCGGTCAGTCCGCCCCGGCCCCTGTTGCCCCCGGCCCCCGCAGCCCCCGGCCCCTGCCCTTGTAGGTGGCCCGCAGCCATGGCCCCTTCATCCTTGCGAAGGAACGGTCCGCTAGATTATGGCAATTTGGCAGCCGGAGCGCGCTAGGGACGGCCGTCGGCTGGCGGTCGGCTGACCGTCGGCTGGTCGTCAGCTGGCGGTCCGGGGTGAGGAGGGAGTGGACGGGGCCCGGGGGTCCAGCAGCAGACGTCCGGCCGGACCTGCTAACCACGTGGGGCAGCAACTTTGGGTCGGCAGTAACTCAGCCACTTACGTGCGATCCTCGACAAATAAGTGGCCACCGGGACGCGAGCTCAATAAAAAAAGGAAACATGTCCCCGGTTCGATACCCCGCGCTCGAGCGCCTCGCCCCGTTCGTCGGGACTGCTCCTCGTCGGGCGCCTGCAGAGTCTTAGGTAGGCAGTCCCGCCGAACACGGGTGCGCTGCACAGGCTGGCTTTGCCTATCTGCACGGCGCGCTGACCCGCCGCCAGCTCCCTCCCTCCCTCTCATCTCACTCCTCTCTCTCTCTCTCTCTCTCTCTCTCTCTCTCTCTCTCTCTCTCTCTCTCTCTCTCTCTCTCTCTCTCCCTCTCTCTGTCTGTCTGTCTCTTTTTCCCTCTCTCTCTCTCCCTCGCTCCCTGTCTGTCTGTCGGTCTCTCTCCCTCTCTCTCTCTCTCTCTCTCTCTCTCTCTCTCTCTCTCTCTCTCTCTCTCTCTCTCTCTCTCTCTCTCTCTCTCTCTCTCACTCTCCGCCCACGCGCCACCGCTGGCCGCCTGACTGGCACGCCGGAGTGATGTTGGCCGCGCCACTCGTCACGGCCTTCCACCTCATTTCCCCGTGTCGACACAGAAAAGGCAGCAGAGCCGGTGGGGAGTGGGGCAGCGGGGGCCCACGGACGTGGCGGGGGCCCAGGGGGCGCGTCGTGGGGGTTCGGGCCGCCGACTCGCCGTCGCCGTGCTCGGAGTCCACGCGTCCCTCAGGGAGAGCCGTCCGTGCCCCAGTGCCCCCGTCCACACCCCAACCCCTTTTAGCACTCTCTCTCCTTTTCTCTCTCTCACTATTTCTCCCTCTCTCTATCTATCTATCTCTCTATCTCTCTCTCACTCCTTGGTTCCCAGTCACCTTCAACCAGCAAATCATATTGCCTCCCGCATCCCGCCCACTGCTCGTGCGATAGGCTTTACGAGAAGGACTCCCCCCTCCCCTCCTACACACACACACACACACACACACATGCACACACATATCTCCATCTCGCTCGAACCACCGGCCGGCTCCGTGGGAGCGAGAGAGACCGCCTACGCGCCCTTCACGCCACGCTGCCACTGCCGCTGCCACTGCCGCCGCTGCGGTGTAAGCCGAGGACGCGTGTTCTCGGCCCCGAATTCAAAAGACCGGTATCTAGGATCCTTTTGAAAATAGGAAAATGGATATGCCGGTCCAGCGGGCGCTTCTACCCTCCGCGAGGAAGCACGCCGGCCGGGAGGGCCGCTGGGAATGCTCGGGTTCGAGTCCAACCGATTCGGCACGCGTATTTTTATTTTAGAATTTTTTTTTGTTGCTACGTTTTTTTTTGTCACGATTTCTCAGTCGGTGGGAACAGCGCGCTAGGCTGACACAACAACAGTGCCCTTGTGTGAAAAGGTGGGGGGGGGGGGCAGCGAGAGAGAGAGAGAGAGAGAGAGAGAGAGAGAGAGAGAGAGAGAGAGAGAGAGAGAGAGAGAGAGAGAGAGCGGTAAAGAGGGCCGAGTTACTCCCAGCTGTCCGTGGCTCGTGTACGCTTGCTGCTCCGTCGTGTATCCTCTGAGAGAGAGAGAGAGAGAGAGAGAGAGAGAGAGAGAGAGAGAGAGAGAGAGAGAGAGAGAGAGAGAGAGAGAGAGAGAGAGAGAGAGAGAGAGAGAGAGAGACTTTGATCAAGACACTTTACTCGGTCCGTGTATACTCGCAGAGGGTACCGTGTGTACTGACCTCCGGTCCTCCCGGTATTTGGACAAGGGGGACGGCGGGGGATGAGGAGGAGGAGGGGGAGGAGGGGAGGACAGAGAGGAGGGGGAGGTGGGTGCAAAAAGAAAACGGGTGAAGTAAGAGCGGAGGCCAGTCTACACGTCGCTATGCGTTGCAGCGGGCGTAGTTCGGTCCGCCCGAGGTCTCAAATGGCATTAACGGGCTATGAGTCACGTCCAGAGGACACTCGCTGAACGTGGCCGGGGCGTAAGCTCGCCCTCTCTCTGTCTATCTTTCTGTGTTTCTCTCCCATTTCTTCCATTCTATTTCCCACAGCTTCAAGGTGACGAGCGAAACAAACGCTGAACTTTTTTCTTCTTCCTCTCTTTCTCTCTCTCTCTCTCTCTCTCTCTCTCTCTCTCTCTCTCTCTCTCTCTCTCTCTCTTCCGCCCTTTCTCCATCGTGCCTTCTCCCTCTGCGCCTCGCTTTTCGGCTTTGCTGTCGATTTTATCAATAATCGATTTCGAATCTCCTTCGCCCCCGCCCTCGTCCCTTCTGCACTCCTTCGATTTCTCTACGCCACCGTTCCTCCCTCGCTCTCTCTCGCACACCACGAGTGTCCCGTATTTACCGTCCTTGTCAGGTCGTGATTCTCTCTTCCCGCACTTCATCGCCCTCGACCTGTGATGTCTGAGGCAAACCGAGTCATAGCAGGCCGTGAGAGGGGTGGAGTGGGGGGAGGGGGGGGGGATAGGCCCCAGCTGCAAGCTGGGGGTGGCGTCGGGGAAAGCCCCCTTCCCGCCACGGTGCCTCCCGGATGAAAAGGCCAAATTAAGGCACAGCAGATGTGCTCCTCCTTCTTCTCCTCCGTCTTCGTCGTCTACAAGTTCGATATTGGTGAAGGCGGTGGGCGCGGCGCGGTGGCTGTGCCGGGCTGCGACAGACTGCTGCCTCCCCATCTCCGTTTCCACGAACTGTCCGAGACGAGCTGGCGACGGTGTCAGCTGACATCAGTCAATGGTCAGGTTCGTCTCATCAACCGCTCTGCGGCTGGAGTGATTAAATAAATAAAATGGAAAAACCCCACCGCCTTCGTTAAACGAATAAGGTGCTGTCGCGAAAGATTTCAGTCTCAACTGAATAGGGTTGTTGTGGGCACACGGAGCGGATCGAGTCACTCGACGTGACGCTCAGACCACCTTAACCTGATGCACCTCTTCTTATTTCTCTTTCTCTCTTTGCTGCGTCTCTTTTATTTTCGGCACGGTCGTCTCGAATTGCATTTGCGGCGAGCAGATGGTGTCCGTCTGCGAGAGCGAAACAAAAGTTTGCCGCTGACGCGCTGCTGATGAGAGCGAGCGAGATAGAGACAGCGCGCGCTTTGGAGCACACAAAGGCGGGCATTTCTTGCAAATTTGCACTGAAACTGTGCGTCGTGGCATGTGAACCTAATAAAACGAGTCTAGCCAGCCTAGCCTATATCATCTCAAATTTGATTACTTTTAACTCACCTTCCTTATTGTTGTTAGGCAAGCCCAACACTGAAAACGAAAGAGTCATGCATGGTGCCCAATTTTGGTCGGCAGAGGGGCTTGAAGACGCTAATTTGATAACTTGCCATTATGTTTCTGATTTGAGACTAGCTGCCGGACTGGGTTTCGTGACTATTTCGGATTGGAAATGTGAGAGCTACAGCTTGGGGTGGCCACGCAGTAACCCAGTAATACCATCCTCATTTCCGTTCACCCAAGCCAAGCTCATATGGGACCCCATTTTTGAGATCCTTGGCTCGAGGCAAGTGAGTCCAGCCCCCGAGGGGGCGTCCACTCTCGAAAAATATGACCCGACCACTCACTTGTTACGCGCTATTACGCTATGAATTAACGCCAATTTCCGTCACAAAATATCAGTTTTAGAGACCATTTTGCGCCAAATTCGGCCAAATTCTATTTTTATTACGCGCAACAGCACGTCTGGATGACCCGACTAATACACGAGTGGCCGCCGCCTTGCTAACCCTAGGTCTCAAATCGTAAATGCAATGACCAGCGTTTTAAAAACAGCCCGATCGAGTCCCTCAATGCAACAATCTCTTTCATCCTCAAGTGTAAGGCTGTGAGCTACAGCATACCGCACAGCGAGGGCGCAAGCGGCCGTGGTGCGCGCCGACGACGACGACGACTCTGAGTGAACGTCCGGATGAGAACTCAACACAACCCAGTTACGACGATGTGAACTTCCTCTCTCCGCCCACTCCGGCCGGCGGCGCGCCCTCCGCCCTCCGCCCTCCGCCCTCCGCCCTCCGCCCTCCGCCCTCCGCCCTCCGCCGGCCCAGAAATGAGAAAAATGTCGGCTACGACAAGTCGAGCCACACACAGAGTACATTTGCTGAGGTCGCGGGGAGATAAAGGGGGCGGGGTAATAAAATCAGCCGCGGGACATAGTAGAAGAAAATAAGATATCAGGTTGACTACAAGGGCGGCGGGTCGGCCGTGCTTCACCTTGGGAACGACTTTCTGGGCGCGGCGCGGGCGCACGGCCTGTGTGTGCAGAAATAAGAGTAGAGCATAAACACAAACTGCAACTACAGCACCGGGCCGTGCAGACATACATTACCACGTGCCAGCCATGCTGGCCTCGGCGGGCCTGTTCATGCTCACAAAACACCACTGAGTACGGACAAGTCAATATTAGACGATGAAGGGACTTGAAGAGACTTGATAACTTTGAGCCCCTGCAATTAAAGAAGTGTGTCCTGAGTGAGATTCAGCCTCAGGATTTCATAAATGGGGTCACATGCCCTTTGCCGATAAGAAATGAGCGAGTTAGTGGTCAAGTTCAGTGCCGTGACCACCCCACATCTCTCACATTTTTGATATCCTGGTCCCAAACTGATCCTAACTCCAAGGCCAAGGTTTCAAAACAGCTCCTTATCGACCAAAATTGGACGCGATGATCGGGAATTTTTCATTCTCAGTGAAGTGGACAAATATGGTCTCTGCTGTGGGCTTCTTTCCCGGACTCCGCGGGCAGCTCACCGGACATGCTCCCCTAGATAAGCAGGGCAGCACCCCCCCCCCCCCTTTCCCTCCTCCCCCTTCTCCCCTCCCGCTCAACATCTCATGGCTACTGCTTTCCACCTCGCCTGTTTTACGGGCGGCCCTGGGTCATTCGTCCTGCCCCAATATGCTCAATATTCGTGCTCCGTTTGCCTTTATTTACTACCTCGTCCTGTACACGCTTCGTCAGACCAGCAGCCGCGTCTGAATATGGATTTCTGTCCCTCTCTTTCTCCCTCCCTTTCTTCTCCACTCTCTCTCACCTCCGTGGTTCTATACCTCCCGTTCTCTTTGCGCACCGTCGCGCGGATACAAGTGCAACAGCGATGGCGTGGGCCGGTAGTCATAGAATCTTTGAATCTCTAAACCGTCCCTCTCTCTTACACACTTTTTCCCCTTTTGATCTCCATTTGAACCAGCGCGCGTTATTTGGGATCGAGACAACCACATGAGTGGAGGATTGATGGAAGGTGAGAGGAATGGAGTGAGACGGGAAGTTCCGGAGGAGGGGGGGGGGGGATGGTAGGGGCAGTGTCCGAGTGGGACGCTCTGTTTACCATTACGGCCATCAATATTCTTCAACCCCCCCCCCTCTCTCTCTCTCTCTCTCTCTCTCTCTCTCTCTCTCTCTCTCTCCTCTCTCTCTCTCTCTACTCCACTGCTCCCACCCCCGCTGTGAGCACGTGCCCGGCCGGCTCGGCTGCGGTTCGCAGACCGTTCGGTTCTCAACAAGGATCTGGGTATTATAGCAGACTGCGTTGACCTTGACCCTGTCCTTCAGCGCGACCCGATATTCGAACCCGGGTGCATTCTCTGAGCCCGGGAACGCGCGGGTTCAAATACCACTCTCTTCGTCACAGAATCGTCGTATTCACTGAGCATGAAACTCGGACCAAATAAGAGCGAGGAACAAACACCTCTCACTCAAATTTTGGTAAGGATGGTGACCTCGCCCAAATTAGAGTGAGGAACCTCACCGAATTTCGGGCGAGAAAGGCATTCTCGCCCAAATGCTAGCGAGAAAAGGCCACAGTCTCACCCAAATTTCGGCGGGAACGCCGTCCTCACCTAAATTTTAGTGAGGAAATTTCGTCGCCAAAATTTTGGTCGAGTTCCTCACCTGTCCATTCTCAGTGAATTAACAGGTTACTTTAGGTACTACTTTCACACGCTGCCCCGGTATTCGAACCCACGAGTGCACTAACTGAACCCAGTGTGACATGTGAACTGTCACAAGCCCAGCCCCATAGGAGGATAGTCCCAGATAGGCCCTCGTAGGCTGGTGGCTGCGGCAGGCTGTGGCCGGCGGGGCCGCAGCCACCAGTGGTGGACTCGGGCTGCGACGGCCAAAGTTGCTTCATCCACGACTAAAGCGGTGGCGCTGACCACTGACCACATGAGGGTGGGGGTGTAGCCCTCCCCCCCCCCCCATCCTATCTCTCTCTCTCTGCCTCCCTCTTCCTTTGTCCGTCTCGCTCCTAGCTCCGGGGTAGGCAGAGCGGAGACTGCACCGCTGCTGGGACGCGGTGAATGGAAGGGGGAGGAGCGTCGCCGACGTTCAGTAATTGCCTAACGCCCCCAGACGGGGTGGAATAATCATCCACCCGCACAATATATTTCCCACGAAACACTTTTTTTTTTAATTTAAAATAATAATTCGTCCAAATCATATTTTTAATACAAATCTCTTTTTTGTATACTTTTTTTTTACTTTTTAAAATAAAAATATCAATTATTCGTTCATGCCTGGTGTTACGTGGTTTGTGCCCGAGCCCCCCCCCCCCCCCCCCCCCCCGACAATTATACCGACGGCCGCCGACTGCCCGAGCCGCTCGAACCCAAGCGCGGATCCAGGACCAGTTCTTGGAGGGGGCGATGTACCCCTTGTTGCCTACTTACAGGCGGAAAGTTTCGCAGGTTGACTACCTTTCAGACGTCCTTCGGGCGCCGTCTTGGCTTCCTGGGGGGGGGGGGGGGGGGGGGCGATTGCCCCGTCGTCCCACGCCTTCTCGAACCCTCGCGGAAAACTGGAGTAGGGAGGGGGGGGGGGGGGGGGGGGGGGGGGGGTCACTGATCCAGCAGGGTCGCTGCGTTCGCCTCTCGAATAAACTCGATTTCAGCGCGCCCGCCCCGTCGAATCCTTGCTCGAGGACACAGTTGTGTGTGAGGAGTTTGGCGGGGTAGTAAGAGAGGGTCTGGATAGGGTGCGCCTGCTAGGCCTCGCTTTAATTCCATAACCAGATGTGAGGCTGAGTGCGAGGGCAGCGGGGAGGGTGCCTTCTTCAATCAGGATCGCGATAACATTCCGCATGTGGACGCTCACTTAGACAGCAGGCAGGCGGGCAGGCAGACGGATGCACACGGACAGACTCGTTAGCAGCAGGTATCGGGACGTAAGTAAATTTTCACACAATTTGCACCACTACCTGGGGGGCGTGCAAAGCGTTCTTCTCCAGACCACTTTTTTAGCTGTGTAGTTCACCCAAAAAGCCCGGCACGCAGCGCCAAAGCAAGGGATCTCCTCTCTCCCCCTGCTCTGTCTCGCTCTGATCCAACGGCTGTTTGGGGCCGAGAGGTCCAGGGCCTCACCGCCTGCGTTTATTCAATCGGCGAGCGCTATCTCTCTATCTGTGTGTGTCTCTGTCTCACTCCCTCTCTCGATCCGGCCAGATGAATTGCCCGTTCGCACCGCTCGCCTCGGGTTGTACTTCGTGTGGCCGCCCCGGTACGCGTTACAGCTCCAAACGATCCGCCTCCTCTTTTGAGAATCCGCCGCGTCGGCTGCGCGCTAACTTTTAAAAGCAATCCGGTAGCCCCACCTCATCTCTCTGTCTCTGTCAGACCCACGGGCGGCGGGGCCGGCGGAGGGAGGCGCCTGCTGGGTAGGCAGTCCCGGCGAGCACCGGTGTGCGGAGCGGGGCTGGGTTTGCCTATCTCCACGGCGCGCTAGCCGGCTGCCGGCCCAGCTCGCATCTCTCTCTCTCTCTCTCTCTCTCTCTCTCTCTCTCTCTCTCTCTCTCTCTCTCGCTCGCTCGCTCGCTTGCTTGCTCGCTCCTCTTCACAAGGGCGATGAGAAAGGCTGTCTGCAGGTGAATGAAGGGTTCGCGCTCCAGTTCATGCAACACGTCCGATACGCGTTTGAAATTCAGCGCCACCGGCCGCATCATCCCTCTCGCTCGCACCACATTCGGCCGGAGGGGCGTCTGCTGCAGAGCGAGAGAGAAGGAGGAGCGCGTGTGTTCGGACGCGTCCCCCGGCGATTGATTCGCAAGTGGCTGTCAGTGCTCAAGGGAATAATGGGCGCGGCGCTGTCCCTCTCGCACAGCCGTGCGCCTCGGCTGCGGGTGGGAGAGGGACGGAGCTCGTGTTACTCGGACCCAGATACTCGACGGAGTGCTCGATGCACCGGCAGGCAAACCGCCCTGCCGTTGTTTTCCCGAGGGAACTGCGGAGCAAAAGTGGTGCTCAGATTCATACAAAGCCATCGATGATACCCGAGTGACTTCTCTGTTTCCCCCAGCGTGCATTCACTGCGCCGAGTGAAGAGTATGTCCCTTGCGGTGCGGCTTCTTTGCCATTTTTCTCTGCAAAGGACGACTCTGGAAAATCACCTGACTGACAATGAAAATTACGGGGGGTCCTTTACTTTGCAGTGCAAGCGCACCATGATTTTTTTGGATTTTTTTTTCCGCGGTTTTTTTTGTTTTCCTTTTCTGTCTTTTACTTGGTTTCCTTGACGTTTTCCAAGTTTTGATGAAACTCTGCAGATTTTTTTCTGACTTTTTCCTGATTTATCTTTGTGTAAATTGACTTTTTTACTGGTAGAAACTCCTCGAAAAATTAAGGCATGAGCATATCAGGGAAATTTCCATCCGCACGTGGCGAAGCAGGACAGCGATAAAAAAACAGCTGTTTCTATATTTCGCTCTACGCCCACGTCACGGACAGCGTCGCCCGCCCCACCCACACACAGAGTCTATCGGCCTTGTCACAATTTCACGCGCTCCACGCCCGTTTTGTTTGGCCCTGCGCACCAATCAACAAATCAAATAATTGCCATCTTTCGCCAATTAAATCTTCCCGATTCACAATCTCGCCGTCACGCACAGACACGACACTTTTGCCCTACACACCATAATCGTCGAGCCCAGTTCTGTTCTCCGACCACCGACGTCATCTGTTTATTTCCCATTTTTTCCACTCGGTATTTCTCCCCCCCCCCCCCCTCTCTCTCTCTCTCTCTCCCTCCTCCCTTCATTCAATCGCCGCCCGCCGACTGCCCCGCGCTGCCAAAAGTAATTCTTTTCTTCCTCCGAAATTGCCCGGCTGTCCGGCCGCACGCGAACCGCCGACTACCCGGCAGGGGGGCGCGCTGGCGGCGGGGCGCGGCCGGGAATCGAACCCGGGTCCGGCCACTCTGGCCACATTTTTTCCCTCCGCCCTCGCCCCGGTGTTTGAACCGTCGTAACTACCTTTGCGAATCCCCCGTGGTCACGCGCGCCGACGACACGCGCCTTCTGGCGATTCCACCTCAGTTTCTGCTTTTTCTTGTTCCTTTTTTATTCCCTTTTCCCAAACGCAGCAGCAGCAGCGGCGGCGGTGGCGGCGGCGGTAGTCTTGATGGCCGTGAAGGTGGAACCTTAGCGCCGTAAAGCGGCCGTGTGCCCACTAGACAGCAAACATGTTACGTAAGGCGGAGGGACGGGAGGGGAGGGGAGGGAAGGGTCGTAGGTTTTACTTTTATTTTTTTCGCCGTTTCGTTCCCGCTTGTGTGCCAGGCTTCCAGGCCCGGTGCAACACTCGGCCGCTCGGCTGCCCGGCTTGGCTCCGTGTCGGGGGCCTATGCGGTTCTGTTCTCCGAGGAGGTATCCGGCCGCCTGATGGCAAACCCGCCCCACCCCCCAGGTGTATGTATAGTATTTTACGGTGAAAGGCAATAGGGGAGGCGGGGAGGCGAAAGAAGGGGGGGGGGGAGAAGGAAACGGGGAGAGAGAGAGAGAGAGAGAAAGAGAGAGACAGAGAGAGAGACAGACATACACAGCGAAAGAGAGGGATAGCGACCGCGAGAGAGAGAGAGAGAGAGAGAGAGCAGAGAGAGAGAGAGAGAGAGAGAGAGAGAGAGAGGGGGGGGGGGAGAAAGAGAGAGAAGGACGGGGGCCTAGGCGTGCACCACGGCCCGGTTTACATGTTTGTCTTGCCGTTTTACATAGCTAGTTTGCAATTCTGTACTTTCCTTCCCGGTCAGCAAGAAGTGTCGACGCGGCCTCGCCTGCCTGGCTGCCCGGCTGCCTGCCTGACTTCCCTCCCGGCCTGGTGGCTCTGTTTGCGCACGGAAAACTGTTCCTTCCTATCCGCGCGCGGGTTCGAGTACCGAGCCTCGCCCCTGGAGTGCAGTTTACATAACGGTGTCTGCCATAAAGGGTTCAAATGACTTTCGAAATGTAAGCGGAAAATGTTAATATGCTCCGCAGCGTTGACGGATTGGCGAGAGAGCGAGAGAGAGAGAGAGAGAGAGAGAGAGAGAGAGAGAGAGAGAGAGAGAGAGAGAGAGAGAGAGAGAGAGAGAGGGGGGGGGGGAGAGGGGGGGCACAGACCAAAAATGATTGCTGTTGCCGGATAACTTGTTTTCCTTCCGCGGCGACCCCCCTCCCCTCTCTCTATCTCTCTCTCTCTCTCTCTCTCTCTCTCTCTCTCTCTCTCTGTCTCTCGCCCGCTCTCTCCCTGGCCAGTGTAGTTACGCTCCCTTCCCCATGCATGCGAATGTCCCCATCAACAGAGTTTGTCCCGCCTGACGACGCGTCCCCACCAAAAATCCAAACAAGCGATCCGTTTTTGTTTTCCTTCTCTCCTCTCTCCCTCCCTGTTCCTTTTGTGGGGTATTTGTCGCGACGAAAAGCAAAGAACCGACGCAAGTGAAGGGTGAATAAGAACAGGAAAGGGGAGGAATAGAATAGGAAGATATTGAGATGGTCGAGGAAAAGAAAAGGATGGAAGAATCAGAGGAAGAGGCGGGGGCAAAAGTGCAACCAAATGAAGGGGAGGGGGGGGGGAGTCTGAAGGAGCAGCAGAATGCAAACGAGAACCGAGATGGGGTGCACAGCGTATGGAGAAAAAGGACGGGTATATGCCTCGGATACCCAAGCAGGACAGAGATAAACATGGACCAGCCGGAGAAGGGGGGGAGGGGGCATTCGCTGAAAACAAAATCAGATTGTGGTCCAAATTGAGCTGCACCCGGCTGGCTGAGGGAGGGGAGGGGGGATCCCAATGGCCGCACACTCTGGTGACCGCTGCTGGACAATGCCTCCAAACAAACACGCACGCACACACGCACGCTCGCACGCACACACACGCGCGCACACCAGCTCAGAGCCCGTGCTGTTTTTATCTTCCCCAATTTCCCGCCCTTTCTTCACAGGCGAAAAAAAATGGGAGAGATACACAAACACACACACACACATCAGGCTAGAAAAAAAATTAGATATACGGCGTGGAATGAAAGTTACGAGTCCAACGACCCGACAGCCCCTTATTTCTCGCCTTGTTTGGTTAAAGCGTTTCCGAGCTGTAATGGGCACCGCACCAACGACGAGGTGCCTTTGAGAACAGTCATATGATCATCATGTACACTCTCAAAAATGAATGCACAATTTAAGCATGACATGCTTCAAGTTAAGCATATTTTATGCGTCAAACACCAAAAATCCCACACGCATATTATGCTTGATTTAGGGATACCACATACCACATGCTTGCCCACAATGCGTTCCTGAAGCATCATATGCCAAGTGGAAAGCGGGTGTAAAGCATACACACGGTAGATGTGCGCCGATGATTCTTAAATCACGAAAGTCCCACAAGAAGATACGAAAATGTGGGGAGGTTTACGGGTAGGATTCTTCGTGGTCTCATCTTAAGCATCTTTCCTGTCAGAATACGCCCTTGGGACCCCATCGGTGATCTTACGACGTACTCGTTCAGCACCGTGCGGCCCCCACCGGCAGGAAGGACCTTTCGCGCGGCTGAACGGTGGCATCCGCTACTGTTATAGCACCCTCTCCCTTTCCCCCTCCCCCCCTTCCCCCTCCCCCCCTTCCCCATCCCCACCCCCACCCCCACTCCAGCAGGGCAGCCGCTTGAACGCACATCGCTAAGGCATTCTATCTTGTAGTGGATCGCCATTAGGTTTCCACTCAGTTTCACCGACCACCGCCTTCGCCACAGCACTGTTCCCTCCCATGACGGGCACGCGCTAGTGTGCCTGTGTGTGTGTGTGTGTGTGTGTGTGTGTGTGTGTGTGTGTGTGTGTGTGTGTGTGTGTGTGTGTGTGTGTGCGTCTGTGTGTCGTCTGTCGGGCCCGGCGTTACACAGGCGCTTCCTTTGACTCTTGTGACACGAGCGAATCCGTTTGGTCGCGCGCCCTCTTTCTCACCTCTGGTCTCACTCTCTCTCTCTCTGTCTGCCTGCCTGTCTGTCTGTCTGTCTGTCTGTCTGTCTGTCTGTCTCTCTCTCTCTCTCTCTCTCTCTCTCTCTCTCTCTCTCTCTCTCATCAGTGTGAAGCGCATCGCCGCGGTGTCTTTTTGGCTGCTGGAGAGGCGGCAACGGAGCCCTCGCTTTTGTCCTGGTCAGCTGTACCAACAACACCAGGCCCAACTGGCGGCAGCTCCCAGCCGGAGACATCAAGCTGTGTGTGTGTGTGTGTGTGTGTGTGTGTGTTTGAGTGTGTGTGTGTGTGTGTGTGTGTGTGTGTGTGTGTCTGTGAGGACGAGAGAAAGCGTGGCAATGACGACGTGCAGGTGTGAAGGCGCGTCAGAGCTGCGCGCGGGCCGACGGCGAAACCTCAACGACAGAGAGAGAGAGAGAGAGAGAGAGAGAGAGAGAGAGAGAGAGAGAGAGAGAGAGAGAGAGAGAGAGAGAGAGAGAGAGAGAGAGAGATCGGACATTTATCACGACACGACAGTGCAGTCACTTGGCATGCGGCCGTGCCTTCTGTCTTGCTCCCCCTCCATCCGCCTTTCGCGCTCCGTTTCTCTCTCCGTCCTCTTTCACTTCTAATTACCAGCGTCTGCCCGCCTTTCTCTGGCTATGTCTCTCTCACTCCCCCACACATGCAACACACGCCCCGCACTCTCCCTCTGTCGCTCACTCATACTCTCTCTCTTTCTCTCTCTCTCTCTCTCTCTCTCTCTCTCTCCCTCTCTCGCGCGCTCTCTCTCTCTTCTCTCATCTGCGCCCGTCCACCGGGCGTTCCGCCGTTCATGTTACGAATTATTTAAGCGCTGGAAAACAACTCTGATGGTGGTTGTGGTGGTTGTGGTGGTGGTAGTGAAAGTAGTGGTGGTAGTGGTAGTAGTGGTGGTAGTTGTGGTCGGGATGCCAGCTAGCGCTGTTGCGTGCATGCTAGAGCGACGCAGAGGGAGAGAGAGAAGAGAGAGAGAGAGAGAGACAGACAGACAGACAGACAGACAGACAGACAGACAGACAGACAGACAGACAGACAGACAGACAGACAGACAGACAGACAGAACGGGGGCAAAGGAAGACGTGTTTTGTTGAGGATCCTTTTGGTCTCTTTCACGGTATGGAGAGAACAAACCCTTCTTCCGAGCACAAGCTGTAGTAACAGCCTTCTAAGAAAACGTTTCCATTCCACATGCTCTGATGTTATTGCGCTGGAACTAACCCGACCTCTGCCTGCGAACCGATAAAAGAATAAAAAGCGTGCTTATGCGGACTGAACGACTGCGTAACTATGTAGGCGACGCGCTGTAACTGTAAACTGTACTTCCTGCTGACCATGCCCGCGTGTTCACCGCCCTCTCATGGCACACACGGTGGGAAGGCGAGTAGTGAACCGCGTTCACAAAGATGGCACCGCCCGCATCACCCTCGGCCTGCGATGCCCCCAGACACGAGACCCCTCTATGCACGAAAATCTCTTACTATCTCTCTCTCTCTCTCTCTCTCTCTCTCTCTCTCTCTCTCTCTCTCTCTCTCTCTCTCTGTCTCTCTCTCTCTCTCTCTCTCTCTCTCTCTCTCTCTCTCTCCCCCCCCCCCCCCCCCTTCTACCCGAGTATGGAGCTGCCAATATGCCAGACAAGGACGGAATGCGCGGCAGACATTTGCGAGGGCTTTTCGACGAACGCACAGACTACATAAGTGCCGACCAGAGAGAGAGAGAGAGAGAGAGAGAGAGAGAGAGCGCGAGAGACGCGAGAGGGGGGGGGGGGGGGGACCAGGTGGGGGCGAGAGAGTGAGAGAGATAGATGTACACGGGAAATGCTCTCTTTCCGGGAAAACACCTACGACGTAGTGGGGGGCGCGGCATGTGTGTGCGTGCGTGCGTGCGTGCGGAGCGAGAGTGTGAGAGAGGATGCGCGAGAGGGAGAGAGAGAGAGAGAGATAGTATGTGCGGCGGGGCGTTGCGAGCGCCAACTGTGATAAAATTCACAAACAAGCTTAATAAGATCCGGGGTCGCCGCGGCAACTTTCAAACTTAATTTTAATGGAACACACACAGCTAGCTGCGCTCCGCACGCGCTCGTGCGCCACCGGTCGGCGGCTGGGGATGCAGTGGTACCATCAAACGACCGAATGCCGCCACAAGATGGCCACCACACCGGCTCCTGGGTTTCATTTTTTTGATCAAGGCCCCAGCAGCAGCAGCAGCAGCAGCAGCAGCAGCAGCAGCAGCAGCAGCAGCAGCAGCAGCAGCAGCAGCAGCAGCAGCAGCAGCAGCAGCAGCAGCAGCAGCAGCAGCAGCAGCAGCAGCAGCAGCAGCGGTCCTCACCGGTCCCAGCCAATCCCGTACAGCAAATACTTGCGCGCAGTAAAGGTTGTTCTTATTTTTCTGCCAAGCAAATTATCTTCACTGCGAGCCTTGTATGGTTCATATAAGTATCCCATGCGTAGAGCGAGATAGGGGATATCCATGCGGGAAAGGCGAGAATGTTTACAACAAGTAGAGTTGCCAAGAATATCCATAAAAATATGATTGAGCGGAGTACTGACAGAAACATTTCTATGAGGAAAATTTTGAGTTAAAACCAAAATAAAGTGGTCCTTTCATTCAAAAATTTGGTCGAAAAGTCGTTTCTATTACCGGACCACAAGGAGCAATGGAGTTTTATTTTTACGACTCGCACCTGATTTATTGTCGGGAACGACATGAATAATAACGCCCCGAAGGAAGTGCTGAGAATGTCCTCTTTTTAAGTGATAACTTTTGGCTCGGCAGTGTGTAGCGGATCATCACGGGCGCTGCCGCCGCTGCCGCCGCTGCCGCCGCTGCTGCCGCGGCCACTTATTCGCACTCAGCCTCCTGTTCACACTCGGACCGCTTATTCGCACGCAGCCCGCCGTCATGTGCGACATGGCGCGTGGCGGACGTTGTCGGCGCGAAATACAAATTGAAATGTGCCGCGCCGCGCGCCCGGCTGTCCTACACTGGGCCTCAGGAACAACACAGAGAGAGAGAGAGAAGAGAAATACATACAGGACGCAGAGTGAGTGAGACGCACATGTGAGTGAGGAGGAGGCTTCCCTGTAATTTCCCGACGCTCACCAGAGATTTATGATCTGGCGCACGCGGAGTAACCTAACCTACCAGAGACGGACTGGCACGGATGCATAGGATGGTACGGCTCTCTCACCCACACACACACACACCCGCAGACTGCTTGGCACGCTCGAAATGTATGCAAATGCCGAGGCTGGCCCGGGAGTCGGAGAGAGACAGGAGAGATTTCGGGGCTGGTTTGATACAGTCAGCGGCAGCAGCAGCGGCAGCAGGGGGGGGGCAGCAGCAGCGGCAGCAGCGGCAGCAGCGGCAGCAGCGGCAGCAGCGGCAGCAGCGGCAGCTGCGGCAGCTGCGGCAGCAGCAGCGGCAGCAGCGGCAGCAGCGGCGGCAGCAGCAGCGGCAGCAGCGGCAGCAGCGGCAGCAGCGGCAGCAGCGGCAGCAGCGGCAGCAGCGGCAGCAGCGGCAGCAGCGGCAGCAGCGGCAGCAGCGGCAGCAGCGGCAGCAGCGGCAGCAGCGGCAGCAGCGGCAGCAGCGGCAGCAGCGGCAGCAGCGGCAGCAGCGGCAGCAGCGGCAGCAGCGGCAGCAGCGGCAGCAGCGGCAGCAGCGGCAGCAGCGGCAGCAGCGGCAGCAGCGGCAGCAGCGGCAGCAGCGGCAGCAGCGGCAGCAGCGGCAGCAGCGGCAGCAGCGGCAGCAGCGGCAGCAGCGGCAGCAGCGGCAGCAGCGGCAGCAGCGGCAGCAGCGGCAGCAGCGGCAGCAGCGGCAGCAGCGGCAGCAGCGGCAGCAGCGGCAGCTGCGGCAGCAGCGGCAGCAGCGGCAGCAGCGGCAGCAGCGGCAGCAGCGGCAGCAGCGGCAGCAGCGGCAGCAGCGGCAGCAGCGGCAGCAGCGGCAGCAGCGGCGGCACAGGACAAGCTAGAGACAGAGCACACCCGCCCTCCCACATCACCCATCACCGCCCGGGTTCAAATACAGGCCTCATTTCCGTTGTTTTCGATCGGTATGAAAATTACGGCTGTCTGCGCCACCTCGCGCAGCCGTATGGATGCTAACGGAACGCGGCCTAGGTACACTGGTAGGCACATTTTCGCGCTCCGCCCACAAAACGAAGCAAACAGAGGAAAAAAAAACAGCCATATAACGAAGGGGAAGAAGGGGGGGGGGGGGAATACGAGGGGAAAAAGTGGTATTTTCCGAGCCGTTTCCCCTCGAAAATAGACCCGGTCGTGGCGCACCAAACGGTGCGGGGCCGGGCAGGACGCGGTGTCCGAGGCGGGGCCGAGCCCCAGGAGAGCATCACTGCTGGAGCAGCCTGCAGCCCGCGTCCGAAGCTCACAGCCTGGACCTTCCTTGGACAAGGGATTACACTGAAAAAAAAAGAACACCATGGAATAGGATTTTTTTTTTTTTTCAAAAATAAAATCGTTTATGTGTGGTGCAAATATCTTTGGGCCCTTCGAAGGACAGGGCATAAGATTGTTAAAAACTGACTCGAAAACCTACCGGGGCCTGGAAAAATATTGAAAACAAATGATTCGCGGAGCGAGCGAGCGAGCGTCAGCGAGCCGCGAGGCAGAGCGCTATCAGCGACGAAAGATATCTTTGTCGGTTCGTCACCACGGTATGACCAGTCAAGTCATTATTCTCATAAGTTTGTCCGCTCAAGTGTCCGGTCTTACTGTCTGGTCATCGCCCTTTAGTCAAATCATTATTCCTATAAGTTTGTCCGCTCAAGGGTCCGGTCTTACTGTCCGGTCACCGCCCTTTTATATCCGGGGCACACCAGCCCTAGGGACTGTGTGACCGCCTTATGGGTGCCTATCAGCTGTGACGTTCCTTATACGCGATGATTGAAACTAACAACTGAAATATTGTTCTTGTAATATCTTGAATGTTCTTGAATATTTATTGATTAATTACAATCAAGCGAGCGAGCGACGCGAATTTTGAACCCTAAAGGACTAAAACTACCACCACGAAACACGTGACACAAATTCGCCCGCGATTGGCCTTTGGGCAGCCTAGTAAAGAGGTGGATATATCTTTCACAGCAGTGTACGATAACCCCCGGATCGGTGGATACATGCGGATACAATTTCAGGGAGTTTCAATCAGCTGCGTGTGTGTGTGTGTGTGTGTGTGTGTGTGTGTGTGTGTGTGTGTGTGTGCTCGTGCGCTAAGAATCGGAGGAGATCGACTGATTGGTCGCGGGACTTTGGTTTCAATCACGGGGACAAGGATGGCGATACGGCCTGTTCATCGTTAGGGCGGCAGAAAGAGACGAGAGGAGAGAGCGAGAGAGACGGGAATAACGAGGAGAAAGTGAACTGGAGGCTTTTGCGGTATTGGATCAGCCAAAGCCACTCGTGAGAAGACTCTGGAAAAAAAAAGGAAACCGAAGGAATATGTTGGCAAAAATGGAGTTGTTATCTTTTCGATGTTCTGTGTGTTATTTGAAAATAAACTTTCTCTCTTTCATATCGAAACTTTCTAATTATTCATTAAAAAATTGTTCTTTCATTGCGTACTCTCGCTTGAACAGACCAAAATCTCCCGACAGCACTGCCAACCTCCAGCGTGCGGTGCGCCGCCAGCGCTGCCAACCTCGGCACAGGAATTAATGCGACCGCACGCGGACGGTGGCGGAGTTCAAACCGCTGCGCTGACCGCCGCGGCCAGTGGTGCCAACGTAAGCCAACGGTGCCGCCTGGAAGCAGGCAAGCCCGCGACGCACCGCTGCGTTCAGCCAATGGACAGAAGCCTACCTCCCAGGCTGCGACCGACCGCCGCGTTCGAGACGCGCGGCCTCCTTCTCTTTTGTGGTTAGTGTAGGATAGGTTAGGTATGAATAGGTTCGGATAGTTTAGGTTAGGGTGGGTGGTAGGATGAGAACCACGAAAGCACCCACTAAACGGAAAACCAAACGCAACAACAACCGTAGCTCTGACAATAAACATACTGGCAAAATCCACCCAACAACAAAAACATAAAAACCACAGCTTACCAGACGCAGCAAATTCATCAAAATTTGAAAGAGAGATAGAGTCAGAGAGAGAGAGAGAGAGAGAGAGAGAGAGAGAGAGAGAGAGAGAGAGAGAGAGAGAGAGAGAGAGAGAGAGAGAGAGAGAGAGAGAGAGAGAGAGAGAGAGAGAGAGAGAGAGAGAGAAGAAAGGGGGGGGGGGGGCAGAGATGGTGATAGGGAGAGGGGGCGAGGTTGGAAGCTAAGGCCGCCGCTATACTCAGTGATGCCGTGGAGAGGTCAACAAGTTACGTAAAGGCAGAGGAGGACCTAGCCTACGGTGAGGAGGGTGGGGGGGGGGGGGGGGCAGCCCCGTCCAGGCCGGTGACTACTGCTCGCAGGCTGCTGCTGGTACCTCGGCCGTCCTACGCTGTGGGGGCCGGGCAGGCCGATGTGGGCAATAGATTCCTGGCTCAAGTAAGTTCGCCGTCTGGTCCGCCATCCACAGCATTCAGCACTGACGTAACTTGCCAGCCGCACAACTGGCCACAACGCGCGCGCGCGCGCACACACACACACACACACACACACACACACACACACACACACACACACACACTCATCCACACGACTATCGCCGTTGCTGTTCTGCGTTAATCGCAATTCCAGGGATGGTCGTGGTGGTGCTGACACCGCCTGTGCACACATGGGGCCCAACACACGCACAGACGCACACACACACGATGACCTTTGGTGTGTGAGTGGGGAGCCGCCTAGGTGCGTGCAGCTACCGAGCAGTGACGGTGTCCCCGTAGTTGTACCTCGAGTTTTACAGAGCCCATGCTTCACTGTGCTTCACTTTCTCTTCCCCAAGCTGGCCCCCTTCCCCTTGGAGTCAGTCGGGCCTCGCTCAGCAGCCTGCCCCAGCCCTGCTGTACCTACCTATCGCTCTGAACACGCACTTCCACCCCCTCCCCTTTCTCCATTTCCCCTCTTTTCGAGAACGGCCAAATAAGCCCGCTAGCACTAGCACTACCTGACTCCGGCCGCTGGTACGTTCTCCTTTCATTTTCTGTTCCTCCGCGTCGGTATTCGAACCCGTGTATCTCCGAGTGGGGCAGCACGCAGCCCGCGGCCCGCCGGCCGCGCAGCGCAGCGCCAGGCTGCGATGGCCGGTCTGGGACTCCGCGCCACGACCCTGGGGCTGGTGTCGGGTTCGAATCCCCCCCGGAGCGACTCGAGAAATTTTCTTACTGCCGTTTCCACGGCAAAAGAAAAAGCGCGGACGCGTACACGACGCTGGATGCAGGGGGAGGGGGGGGGGCGTAGGGAGGAGGGGGGGGAAAGGGGGGGGGGGGATTTTAGGGTGGTGGTTCGAATCCCACCACCAGCAGGCTGCTGGAACCGGTTTTCTTTGTCCGTTTGTTCTGGGGCTGTTATTAGGAGCATGGCGAGTCCGCGTGTAACCCACCAGAGGCGACAGTGTGTGCATATTCCGCGGCTGGGCGGGCCGGCAGACAGACGGTAGTCTGACAGACAGACAGACAGACAGACACACGGACGGGGGACCGGTGACATTCAGTCCGTTGCCCTCTCTTGGTAAAATGTCACCGCCCCAGCAGCCCCGGCCCGGCCCCCAGCCCACCCCACCGGGCGCCGCGCCGCGCTGTCGCTGTGCGCCATGCCGCCTCTACGTGCGAATACGTACCTAGCCGGGGTGTTCCGCGCGCGCGCTCCCGGCAACGGAACCACGCAACTGGTTTGAAATCGCCGCCACAGATAAAGGCCCTGTGAACGGCCGTTTATATATATATATTTGTGTGTACGTGTGGTGTGTGTGTGTGTGTGTGTGTGTGTGTGTGTGGAGGGAACCCCAACCTGGTAATCATGTTGCAGTGTGTGATGGACAGGACAGAGGAGAGAGAGAGAGAGAGAGAGAGAGAGAGAGAGAGAGAGAGAGAGAGAGAGAGAGAGAGAGGGGGGGGGGGGAGGGGGTAGCTAGACAAGAGAGGGAGGTGTACGGAAGAGCTTGTCAGAAAGACAACACCCGAACGGTGGCTGCTGAGTCACGAGATGTAGACCCTTGCACCCTGCGCACATACGACACGCACATGAAACTTTCTCTTTCTCACTCATCCACTGTTAAAAAAAAGAAAATCGATTTTTCTTAAAATCTGGGCCTCAGTCGACAGACCAATTGACTAAACTATGAAAATCGACAAAATGATCTCCATCTCGATTTTATATTTTTGCAGTATCTCGTCCAAGCGTGCTCAGTTAATTCTACCCCCCCCCCCCCCCCTCTCAGAGTTCACGATAAACGCGCACCAGCAGCGTGTGGAGAAAAGCAATCCATTCCGAGTGTGGAGCTCCCATCGGGTCGGTTCCACTTTTACTTCCCTGATCCCTCCACTACTTTTACTGATACATTTCAATTACAGAGCGCAGCACTTGCAGCGGTGCGCCCCCGCATCGCGCCTTCTCCCTCGCTCCTGCGGGTGGTTCCGCCCCACCTCGTTCTCTCTCTCTCTCTCTCTCTCTCTCTCTCTCTCTCTCTCTCTCTCTCTCTCTCTCTCTCTCTCTCTCTCTCTCTCTCTCTCTCTCTCTCTCTCTCTCTCTCTCTCTCTCTCTCCTCTCGCACCCGGAATGACCAGGGTGGGGCCCGGTCGGACGGCCGTTGCCGGGGAGTTTAGCGCTAAGAAAACAGCCGAAATCACATCATGGTCAAGGCCCAGCGCTATCTCGCTCTCTGTCGCACTGCGGCCGCCAGCCGGCTGTACGACGAAGACAGACCGCGGCGCGCGGTGGCGGCCAGACCCTCGTAACTGGCGGCAGAGCGCGGTGTGGCCACGGCACTGGTCCCGGGTTCGATCCCAAGCCGCGTCCTGCTCGGGCCATCAGATTAGCCCGCTATATAGCCCAGTATCTGTCGGGGCGTGGCGGTGGCGTGGCGGCCCGCGTGGCGGGGGCGTGTCAGGGAGGGACAGGCCACGCGGGCGTTAAGCCTCTGCGAACGGAAATGGCGGCCCCCGCAGCCCCACCAACATAAACTTGGGAGGCCCCTCTCTTAAACACGGAACGTGCGGCGCTATATTGGCAGCACTGCCGTTCATGTCGCATGCCGTTAAGTGCGGCCAGCCTACTACTGTGACGGGCTGCGTTGGCAGCACTGACGCGCTGGTGTCCATCGCAGGGTTGGCATCACTAACAGGGTTGGTACCACTGGCAGGGTGGGTACCATTGGCAGGGCTGGCATCACTGGCAGGGTTGGCATCACCACTGGCAAGTTTAGCACCACTGGCAGGGTTGGCACCACTGACAGAGCTGGCACAAATGACAGGGTTGGCATCACTGGCAGCACTGCCGCAGTAGTATATAGGCCCCAGATGTCCATCACAGCGTGTCAAAACAGAGGACGGCTCGCCCAAAAGTGCCGGCACCTTCACAAACACTTGTTCCCTTGCTAACGGCCCCGTTTACGTTAGGGTAGGAAGAGGCAGCGGCGGCAGCGGCAGCAGCGGCGGCAGCAGCGGCGAGCGGAAAGGGTGCGCGCCCGCTCTCACTGTGCGCGCCAAAACGTCCCTCTTACGTGGGTATTCGAACCCGGGGCCGCCGCCGCCGCCGCCGGGAAATGGCCCTCGAGTGGACCTGTGAAACGCCACTTTGCGCCCAGACGTTTGCCGACCTGACCCTTTATCTCTCTCTCCCTCTCTCCTCTCTCTCTGCCTGTTATGGTTGCACGGTAAGCAGCTGGTTAGGCCGGAGGGACGGCACCCCGCCAGCTGTTGGCGGCGGTAGCGGTAGCTGCGGTGGTAGGGGTGGCCACTGCTGAGACCCTCTCTGCTCACTGCTCCGCCCGTGCAGCGCCAACAATGACTTGAGTGCAAACAGGCTGCGGGCATCACCAAGTCTGCCGGGCTCAAATCCCTTCCGGCTATCGCTCTCCACGATTGTTATCGTGACTCAGTAGCTGCATGGTTAGGCGGGCTGGTCGGCGACCGGCATGTTCGTGGTTCGATTCGTGCCTGTCGCTTTACTTTTCTGTACGTCCAGTAGGTCTCTCATGTTGAACATTTTTCTTCGACGTCAGTAGTCCTGCGATGTCTATCGGTTCGTCCAGGCTAAGTGCGCAAAACAAAACAAAACGCGGTGGCGGTCACACAGTGCATACCTCCTCCGCGCAACCTGAAGATTTGAATCCTCGGGCCGCGCGGAATACTGCTGCGTTGTGTGACCCTACTAAATGGTCGTGACATATCGTCAGCGAGAGCTAAGCCTCCAGAAATCTAGAGTTGGCTCGCGGCCGACGCCGTGGCGGAGATACTTTCTGCTGGCTGCGGTTACCCTCATACTGTTTCCGCTTTTCTTCTTCTTACGCGTCCTCTCTTCCGGTTCGAGCTTCTCCGAAATACCGTATTACACCACGGGACCTCCTGCTGCGCTTTGTGCCCCGGGTGGGGGTAGGGGGGGGGGATAAAATGCTCCAACACTGTTCTCTTCTCTCCGGTGTACCGCGTTATCTAACACTGCGTGTAACGCGATTCGCTTCGGAACACGGCGGCAGCGGCCATCGGGTGAGTTTCTGTTTTGCATACGCCATCCGCAGATGCACTGGCCCCCCGCAACGAAATGCCAGCCGCTCTCTGTCTCTCTCACTCTCACTGTGTTCAGTTCGCCATTTGTCATCGAGTGCCACTCGTGTTCGGGGGGGTATTAGGGGGCGGTGGGGTATGTGTGCACGCCGCATATGGGCGCCACATTGCGCTGCGGTGAATTTCGGTCATGTGTGTCCGCGGCCTGACCGCGCGGTCCGGATGCTTCGAAAGGCATGCGAGTCCGGAAGAGGCCCTACTTCCGGATCCTACTTCCGGATGCTCCTTCCGCGCCCTACTTCCGGATCCTACTTCTGGATGTTGCGTATTCCGGATCCTACTTCCAGACCCTTACTTCCAGACCCTATTTCCGGATTCTACTTTCGGTCCCCACTTTCAGACCAGACCACATATTAAAATCCTACTCCCAAGACCGCCACTTTCAGACTCCGTACACATCCAGCGCCCCTCCTCCTTGATCCCTACTTCGAATCCTACTCCCTGCCAACTACCCCGGTCCCGACTTCCGGTTGCGATTCTCGAATGCTTGCGTGTTTCCGTGGTGGCTAAGTTAACGCGGCGGTATCGGAGAAAGACCGGCGGCGAGGCCGGGCGAGGCACTGCGGACCCGGGGCTCCCGGGCAGCTGCGCCAGTTCCATGTCGGAAATTTGTGCCCCCCCCCCCTCCCCCCAATCCCTTCTGCAGTACAGTGTGAGTTTCACGGCATGGGCCGCGCCCTGCATTGCTCCGCTGCCCACCGGTCCGCAGAAAGTTATTTGCAAGGTTATTTGCTGCCCACCCGCGAGAACCCCCTCCCCTCCCCCGCGGCGGCCGTTGGGATCGCGAACAAGAAGGAATTCAACGGGGGGCGGCCGTGAAATCCACGAGCAGTGAGGCAAAGTCGGGTACGGAGTATGTGGGGCACTAATGCAACAATACGACCCCCCCGCCCCCCCCCTCTTTCTCTGTGTCTGTAACTATATGCCGCACAAGGAAGAAAAAGAGAAAGGCTTGGCGCGACGAAATGATATATACGCAACGTCAGCCCTACATGGTTGTGCGCACGCTGCGAGTGCGTGTGTGTGTGTGTGTGTGCGTGCGTATGTGCGTGCGTGTGTGCGCGCGTGCGTGGCGGCATTCGGCCCAAATGCGCATCGCGTCGTCGTCCTTGCTGTACGTGTAACAAAAACGAGATCGTGAAACGTAACAGTCTGGAATTGGCAGGTGTGTTACGTGGCTTCTTGTGCCTCGCCGCTGTGCGTGTGTTTGTGTGTTTGTGTGTGTGTGTGTGTGTGTGTGTGTGTGTGTGTGTGTGTGTGTGTGTGTGTGTGTGGCCTGGCGGGAGCCTCGGCGTCGCAAGCGGCAGCTCCACCCTTACGCCCTTCCTCACCCTGACCTGATACAGGTGTTAGCAAAAGCGACACAGAGTAAATACGTTCTCTCTCTCTCTCTCTCTCTCTCTCTCTCTCTCTCTCTCTCTCTCTCTCTCTCTCTCTCTCTCTCTCTCTCTCTCTCTCTCTCTCTCTCTCTCTCTCTCTCTCTCTCTCTCTCTCTCTCTCTCTCTCTCTCTCTGTCTCTCTCAGTCGCACTCGCACATACACACGGATGTGCCGCTCGAGCGCGTTCCGAGCTAAGCGTATAGCTCTCACCGCGGTGCCGATCTCCGCCTTCCTCCTCCCTTCCTCCTCCTTCTCTCTCTCTCTCTCTCTCTCTCTCTCTCTCTCTCTCTCTCTCTCTCTCTCTCTCTCTCTCCCCCCCCCCCCTCCCCCCCCACCCCTCCAACACCATCGCACTCTGCACAGAGCACCCCTTTCAGCCAGCGAGCTTGCCTCCCCACTTACTTGAAGGCGAAAGGTACACTCCCATACGTACCGGAAAAACCGTAAAAAAAAATATCGGTTTTCTTACCGCGAAATCACAACATACAAGCATCATGCTATGGACAGGGAACCAGCAAATATTTTTTACTGTCGCAGTAGCGTACGTTCGTCCTGTCATTACTGCACCCCTCCCACCCCCCTCCCCCTTTCCCTTACTCCGCCCCCGTCCCGTCTCGATGCGTGTCGTGTTAAGCCTTTTCGGGGCGGCGGCTTAGCATTGCTGGCTTCTGAGCGGCACCGCTGAGCCACGGCCCCGGCCACCAGCCCCCGCCCCGCCTAGCTTCAGCTTAGCCCTCAGTCCGATTGTCAGCGAACCCCGGCCGCCTGCAGCAGCAGCAGCAGCAGCAGCAGCAGCAGCAGCAGCAGCGCGGCGGTGGTGGTGGTGGCGTGGCGGAGAACTGAGGCCTGACACCGCCTCCCGTTTTCTTTCTCGTCTCCTTCAAGTTCCTCCAGCAGCAGTAGCTTTGTGCGTCGGCGGAGGCCGTGGAGCCGTGGCCCCGGCCACACACATGTGTGTGTGTGTGTGTGTGTGTGTGAGTGTGTGCCTCACTTGATTAAATTAAGACTGGCGCGGAGAAAAGGAAGACGGGGGGGGGGGGGGGGGGGGGGCCAGTTGTTCGACGCCCGTGGGGGCTTCGGCCAGTTGGTCCACTCAGGCTACATCGGTCAGTCTGTCTGTCTGTCAGTCTGGCCCGGGGTCCGAGACCGTGGTTCGACTCAGCTTTGGCGCCAGGGTTTCAAAAATGGGGTCAAATGGGCTCATTAATTGTCAGTGTGTTTGTCTGTGTGTTTCCGCTGGCAACACTCCCGCTGCAGCATGCATTACCCCATCACCTATCCATGACCACCGCCACAATAACAACGGCCTCTCACCTGCGCACCCGACCGCACCCACCGCCTTGTCGATAGATAATGCAGACGTCTGCTGCTGGGAACCTGCGATAACGGCTGCCAACCTGTCAGCACGCGCGGTGTTGTTGGCAACAGTGCGAAAATATGGTTTCATGCAGAACCGCGCGATTATTTTGAGACCCATTTTCCCGTGTAAGGTTACGGAGTCCGTTTTATTTTCGGTGGTGTAGGTGGTGGTGGTGGTAGGCTCGGCGGGGGGGGGGGGGGGGGCGATGGCCTGTGACTCGCCAGCCTGTTCCATCAGCCCCGCCTGCGTCAACAGATGCACCGGCTGGGGCCGCACCGGGCTGCGCCATGCTGCGCCCAGCCAGCTTATGATGTGCCTTGTTGCCAGCACCACTAGCTTCCGCCCCGCACTGCTAGTCGTCCTGCTGGCCACGCGGCCATCCCACCGTATCTCATACTATTTTGCAATATTTCTTCCTATCTGAACTTTGGCAGTGGTATATAATTGAATTGTCTGTGATTTGATTTAAAACTTGAACACCTGGCTCACCTGGCCATTCTCAGCCCAAGTATCATTCAGCATAGCGCGCTATCTCTCAGTTTCGGCATACCTCACAGCTTGCGCTGTCTCTCAGATTCGCCATCTCCGCTCGCTTTCCTCTCTCTCTCTCTCTCTCTCTCTCTCTCTCTCTCTCTCTCTCTCTCTCTCTCTCTCTCTCTCTCTCTCTCTCTCTCTCTCTCTCTCTCTCTCTCTCTCTCTCCCCCTCTCCCTCTCTCTCTGCAGCAAACGCACACTGCGGGCTCGGCGAATTGTTACGGTTTCTGAAAATTGCAGCCGATCAGTTTTGACAGCGGCGGCTAGCCAGCTGGCGGTGCTCTGCGGTAGACAGGCGGCAGGACCATCAATCCGAGCTGATGTTCCGGACAATGAGACTGGAGAAATGAGAAGTGGGGGATGGGGGAGAAAGGGGGGGGGGCAAACTCCGGAAAGGCGCGCCAAGAGACTGCCTTCTCTACGCGTGTCTGTCACCGAGTCCCTGACTCCTTGCGCCGTCCTCCGACACGATTGAGAAGAAGAATAAAAAGAAGAGGGGGGCGGGAGAGGAGGGGTGGGGGGGGGGGGAAGGAATTTGTGAAAAGCGAGGCGTTCGTCGCGTCGTCGCTGGCAAGCTTTGTTATGGATGAATTCTCTCGAATCCACCGCCCTGTCGAAGGTGCGGCTTCCGCCGCGACCGGGGGGCACGAATTCCTTGCAGGGCGGCGGTGGCGGCGGCCGGAGAGGGAAAAAGGCGACAGCGTCCGTACCGCGCGATTCCTAGTTGAGTTTTCGTAGAAACGCACGCAAGTCCGGTAGTAAAATGAGATAGCGGACGTCTTTTGTTTCCCGACGGCTCCCCTCCCAGCCGGCGCCCAATGTGATTCTCGATTTGAATATAAATGCAAGGTGGAATTATTCATTAGCGGGTCATCATCTGCAAATTAGAAGACCTAAAGATGGACCATTAGATGCGCAGGCCCAAGTCCACCCCTCCGCACAGAAATTACGGATTAAATGAGAATTCGTGAAAATTATGGTCGCATTAAAATACTAAAGATTTTTTTTCTCTTCCTGCCCCTTCCCCTCTCTCTCTCTCTCTCTCTCTCTCTCTCTCTCTCTGTGCCGACCCTTACGTTGAGTGTGTTGCCATGAATGTTTCCCAGTGAGCTATATTTATGTGTGCTTCCATCTCTCTCTCTCTCTCTCTCTCTCTCTCTCTCTCTCTCTCTCTCTCTCTCTCTCTCTCTCTCTCTCTCTCTCTCTCTCTCTCTCTCTCTCTCTCTCTCTCTCTCTCTCTCTCTCTCTCTCTCTCTCTCGTCCTCCCCCGCTCCCTCTATATCTCTGTCTCCCTTGCTCTCCCATGTCAGCAGGCAGGTCGCTTTGATGGCGCTGATGATAAATGGAATGCATTGCACAGCCAGCCAGTCTGCCCCCCGCGCGAGCCCGGGTTCGAATCTCTCTGGTTGTGCATTTTCTCCTCTTTTTCCTTTATCTGCCCCCCTCCCCCAAATCTCCCCCTCTATCTCTCTCTGATCTATCATCCTCCTCGGTACAAAATCAAGATGGCCGGACCGCGCAGTTCGCAAAAGCGGCCCTCAGCCCCTGCAGACACCCTAGCCACTGTTGCTGCACGGAATGGCAGTAATTTGACAGGAGTTTGTCAGCTAGTCGTCCCCCCTCCTCTTCTCTCTCTCTCTCTCTGTCTCTCTGTCTCTCTCTGTCTCTCTCTCTCTCTCTCTCTCTCTCTCTCTCTCTCTCTCTCTGTCTCTCTCTCTCTCTCTCTCTCTCTCTCTCTCTCTCTCTCTGTCTCTCTGTCTCTCTCTCTCTGTCTCTCTCTCGCCCTTCCTCTCTTTCGCCCTAGGAGGGCCGGTGGGACCTATTTTCCTCCCGTCTGGATCGGCTTGCTAATCGTCCCTTATTTCGGCGGACCCCGTCGGTGGAGTATGGAATGTCGGAACGTCCCCCGGTGGCCGAATCTGAATCTGAAGCCCTGAGAAACACGAATATGAATCGGCTTCTCCGAGTTAACACGAGTTACACTATCGGTCAAACACATTGTGCTCCGGTGGCCAGCGCCCGGAGCGTAGGCCGCCGCGCTGCCGCGTGGATGTTGCCTACCCACCAGCTGTCACTGCCAATAAACTTTTGTTTTTCTAAAAACTTCCGATTATTTATACTAAAACTTTTCTTATTGTGCTTTATGTTTGTAGGTAAGCACAACTGGCTGCGTTACCGTGGGACTTTCCGTCTTCGAGCCTGCGCACACGCACGTATGTACCCCTCAGTGAGACCGCTCGTCCCCCCTCGTCTCCTTTTTGCACCCTTTATTTCCCTTATTTTTCTTCTCTCTGCCCCCCCCCCCCCCCCCCCCTCTCTCCCTCTCTCACACCACCGACAGCGGAGTGTAACGCCTCGCTTCCCGCTTGATCGTAAGGCGGACGGTTGTTGCGTGTCGAACCGTGTAGCCCTCCCCCCCCCCTCCCCCTGACTCCTACCCCTCCCCGCCCTTTACCCTCTCCGGACATTTCACCGGCCTCTCTTTCACTCCCTCTCACTCTCTCCTTCTCAGCCG
This sequence comes from Odontothrips loti, assembly GCA_038380765.1. Lineage (NCBI taxonomy): Eukaryota > Metazoa > Arthropoda > Insecta > Thysanoptera > Thripidae > Odontothrips > Odontothrips loti. The sequence continues at coordinate 8,243,054 of CM076256.1, read as the reverse complement.
CCGATCCCATCTCACCTACACCCTACTTCCTTTGCATCCTCGTCATCCTTCCTTGAACCTTCCATTCTCCTCTCCATTCTCCTCCTTCTTCGCACTTCGTCTTCGCCTTCCTTCTCCTCTTCCCCTGGCCGCAACAAACACGCCCTCATGCCCTTAATGCGAGTGGAGCGGCAGCCGCGTACATTTCAGCCCGTCTCTCTCGCACCCGCAGCACGCCGACTGTCCGGCCGGCGCTTCGCTTGCAGAGCTGCCGTATGGGCCGGCAGCCCGGAGATGCGCGAGTCTCCGCCCGACACCATGTTATAATTGTAATATTACGTCGGTGCCGACGGGGCGGGCGGGCCGCAGGGGTTAGTGACGTCATCAGTATTCATTGCCGCCTCTGTTTCACTTCAGCAGGCCTTCCTTGTGATTCGCCGAAATCAACTCGCTGGAAAATACCATTGAAAACCGCGGCGAAGACACAACATTGAGATTCCAAAACCTCCTCGGGTTCTCCGTTGAAGTTCGGAGACATCACCCGGCTCGCAAATAAAACTGCCGGCGCGCTTTTTTCCCCCGTTTCGCCGCCGCCGCCACCATCGATTGGTCGGCGCCTGAAAGTGGCTGAAGGCGTTAAGTTGCCGTGCTTAACCCTTCACACCCCGTCGTGCCGCACCCAACTTGATTTTCGCACCATACCTCCCCCCTCCCCCTCTCTCTCTCTCTCTCTCTCTCTCTCTCTCTCTCTCTCTCTCTCTCTCTCTCTCTCTCTCTCTCTCTCTCTCTCTATCTCTCCTACTCCCGCCCCTGCTGCCATAGCTCCGTCTCTCTCGCTCTCCGGCGCTCATTTGTTTCCTTCACATTGTTTGTGCGGTCGGAGGGCGAACGTCACAATGTGCAGTGGGCATGCGAGCTCCCCCCCCTCCCCTGCCCCCTTTGCCACCCCTCCCCTTCCTCGGGGGAGCCCCCCCCCCCCCCCCCCCCCCCCCCCTTCCCACCGACCACCACCGTTACTCTCAAACAATTTAAACACCGCTAAATTCTCCGGCAGTGCGGCGGGGCCGCCGGGGTCCGCCGGGGTCCGCCGAGGCGGGCGCGCGCTCCTGTGCCCCTATGCGCTAAGTTGTGTGAATATTTAACAGAATCAAGATTTATTTGTCAACCGCAAAAGGCTGCGGGCGATCTGCCAAGCGTTTATGGCAACTCCCGGAGAGCGCGGTGCGGGTTCAACTCCCGGTGCCGCCCCCTCCCTCTCCTGCCAGCAGGTCTTGCGATCGGTATTGTGGCGTACATATTATACATATTATAGCGTGTTGCGGCAAGCACGCCCAACTGTAGTGTCCCCAATGCCCCATATCAGGGAACACCTCTCATTCCGTAGTATTCCGGAGATTTCAGTTTAGGGTTAATAATAGGGTATTTCGGAGAAGCTTAAACCGGAAGTGGAGAAGACGTGCAAAAAGAAGAAAAGCGGAAACAGTATGAAGGTAACCGCAGCAGAGAGTATCTCCGCCACGGCGTCGGCCACGAGCCAACTCAAAATTTCTGGAGACTTAGCTCTCGCTGACGATATGTCACGACTCTTTAGTAGGGTCACACAGCGCATTAATTACAGTTTTTAACAATTTTTTTTTACAAGGGATACTTCTCAGAATTGTAAACAGATCACGCAGCAAATGTCGCCTCCCAGTTTTCCTCCCGATCTCAACGTGTACAAAGGTTATTTCGCGATTTGGAGTTGGGGTGCTCTGCCCTAGTGCAATGGAGCCTGGCGCAGAGGCACAACAAGTAGCCCTTGTATCCGCTTGGGGCCGTGCGTGTGTGGGTGTGTGTGTGTGTGTGTGTGTGTGTAGACGCTCCCTGCGCTGTATCCGCGGCACGGCACGGCCTTGCACGGACACGGACGGACCCGAATGGGAATGGAAATTGGTCCCATTGGCCTGCTTTATCTGCTGATCTGTTGACATCCCAGATTTATCACTTGTTTGAGTCGCTTGCTCTCCTTCCGCGATTCTTCTCTCTTTCTCTCTCTCTCTCTCTCTCTCTCTCTCTCTCTCTCTCTCTCTCTCTCTCTCTCTCTCTCTCTCTCTCTCTCTTTCTCCCCCTCTTCCCCCTCTTCCCCCCTCTCTTTTCTCTCCCACACATCGGCTTCTTTTTTTTACCCTCTCGTTGCTTCCTGTAGCGCTAGCGTGAACAAAAAACAAGTAATAGAAAAAATATCAAGTTCCGGTGAGGCGGGTGTGACACGTCCGTCATCGGCGGCTGTTCGTGACGTTGGCACCGGCCCGCGAACAACATTCACTTCTGATGAGGCCGAAATTCGGGAGTAATAAGTCGTAAACAAAAGAAAAATAACGCAGGGTAATCATATGAGAAATTGCGGTTGTGAAAACACGTGATTTCTTTTTCTTGCTGCAGCCTTCTCAGCACCCTCTGACTCCCGCGGCTCGGACTTCTCCCGGACTAGATTTGAAAGAGTCGATGGTCGTCGCCCGCAATTTTCAGAAATCAGCCGACGTAATTTTTGGCGTGATTAAAAAAAATTGTGGATGTAAAGTTCCTGTAATAATAAGCCGCGATCGGTATGCAGAATAACACCATGGCATCACCGATGTGTATGCGATGCGGATGGGAATAAATTCGTTTGTCAGCCGTGCGGTATCATCTCTCTCTCTCTCTCTCTCTCTCTCTCTCTCTCTCTCTCTCTCTCTCTCTCTCTCTCTCTCTCTCTCTCTCTCTCTCTCTCTCTCTCTCTCTCTCTCTCTCTCTCTCTCTCTCTCGGCCGCCCCAACCCATATTATGACCGGAAACCGCACGCAATTAAACAAGTATTATGCCCCAAACTATCTGCCGATGGCTTCAAATATACACGAAGCAGCAGTAGCAGCAGCAGCAGCAGGACAAGCTGGTTCCGTTCTTGTTGTTGCCAATGTTGCTGCTGCTACCGTCTGATGCGCGTCGTTGTCCCATTCTACAATGTTCAGTTCCTTTTCAAAAACCGCCGAGCGTACGCAATGCCACAGAGCTGCTCACCGCTATACCGACCTGCGCGCGCACACACACACACACCTACACACACACACACACGCTATATTGCAGCAGACAGTGGCGGTGTGTGTGTGTGTGTGTAAGTGCAGTTGCATTGCGGAGGGTTCCCGCAGCCGCGCAGAGAAAGCTCGCTTTGCACTGTTTCATGTATAAATAATTGCCCCGGCGAGTGGACTTGATATGCTGTGAGGGCCTCCGCCTATGAGTCGTTTGGGGGGAGGGGAGTGAGGGGGTAGGGGGTGAGGGGGTAGGGGGCGGAATCATGTGGTCGCGACGGTATGGGGCCGAGTGCAGCAGTTGTGGCAGCGGTCCCGAGTGCGGCCATCGGGGAGGTCACTCGTGTGACATCGACCCCTCCTACCAGCCCCTCCACACCCCCTTCCCCCCTCCTCCACCCCCTCCCACACGCACACCCTTATACTACAACTGGACGCGCCCGCCGGACGTCCAGCATAGCTGTTGAAGCCTGTCACCAAAGCGTGAAAGCGAAGGGATAAATTATTATGAATAGCGGAAGAAATAAAACGGTTTCTTCGCTAGTTGAGAAGATTTTCCCGGTCACAAGGAATTCAGAAGGAAGGATGGATAAAAATGTCACTTTCAAATTTTACGATTTCAATCTTTTGGAGAGTGACCTCGCTTCAATCTGACAAAAATGAATAAATATTGGAAATCCTGTATGAGCCTAGGAAACTTTTTGTCCCATTACCTGGGTAGTAGGATGCCCCCCCCCCCCCCCCTTCTCCCTCGCTCGCCGAAAATTTCCGGTGTAAGGGATGGAGAGGGATGGAGGGGACCACAGGCGGGTAACGAGGCGTCCTGGGGGTGGGGAGGGGGGAGGGGGGGCGTCCGTCGACCTTCTTTAATTGCCCCGTGTTTAGCGGCTCGTCGGTAGGGATGGGCGTGACGCTGACTCTGTCCACCACCGCCCCCTAAAACAGCACCCCGAAGACCGGTCATTCTTATACTCCAAAGCAAAATTTTTTTTTTTTTTTTTGAAAAACGGAGAACTAGCGGTTTCAGCATAAAAATTGCTTTGGGTCAAGCATGCTTAATTCAAGCATTCTCTTTTGAGAGTGAATAATTCTCTGAGTCAGACAAAATTTTTAGCTGAGTGAGCGAAAAAATTCCTCCAGAGGTTAGAATTCGCTGGACCAGCGAAAAATTCAATAAGCCAGCAAACTTTTTTTTCTCTCGTGAAATTGCTGCGCCACGACAAATAACATTGCTTTTTGTTTGTTTGAAACCGACTCATCGAGATCTGAACAGTACGCAGGCTGAATACTAAAGAAGGTGTGGCCCGGAAAGCACGCAAAAAAGTAACGAAAATCGTCATACGGGGAATTTATTCCCGGCCATCATAAGTCTTTTGTTCTTGACATGACTACACTCGGCTGCCTCCGGAACGCCACCGCTCACGCACAGCTCTCTCTCTCTCTCTCTCTCTCTCTCTCTCTCTCTCTCTCTCTCGCTCTTGTCGGCCTGTCTGGTCAAGAGCGACAGAGACAAAGCGCGTGTTTTCACTTTTGCGGGCGGCGTCGGCCGCGGAACCTGTTCGGGATGCCAAGTGCTCTGGCAGTGTGGTAAGAGAGAGAGAGAGAGAGAGGGGGAGGGGGGGGGGCAAGGGAAGGTGGGAAGTGACATGATAAAATGTCGGCCGCCTCACCAGATTTTCGCCTGCATTTCCATGATGGCTGTGCTTCGCCGTCGTAGGCCGCCTCTTTTTTTTTCTTCGCTCTCTCTCTCTCTCTCTCTCTCTCTCTCTCTCTCTCTCTCTCTCTCACTCTCTCTCTTTCTCTTTTTCTGCTCCTTCGTTTTCCCCTTTCCATCCGAATAGAATAAGGTGTACGTGTGCGCACTGTCGAGCCGCGTCCGGAAAGCCCTTCACGAGGTGTGGGTGCGACGACAGTTTTTTCTCATTTGCGCGCGTCACCGGCACCGTGTGTGTGGAGGTGTCGTGTATCTGCCAACGAGAAGTTATATCAGCTCTTCTGAGTCGACTTGTGTGTGTGTATGTGTGTGTGTGTGTGCGTTTTCGTAAAGAACTCACAGCAAGGCAGGGGGCGAGAGAGAGAGTGAGAGAGAGAGAGAGAGAGAGAGAGAGAGAGAGAGAGAGAGAGAGAGAGAGAGAGAGAGAGAGAGAGAGAGAGAGAGAGAGAGAGAGAGAGAGAGAGAGAGAGAGAGAGAGGAGATCGCACTGTGACAGTGGACAGCAGCGCGCCGTGCAGGTAGGCAAAGCGAGACTGTGCAGCACACTAGTGTTGAACGGGACTGCCTACCCGACGGTCTGCAGGCGCCCGCCAAGGAGCAGTTCAGAAAGTCGACACGCCACCGGGTGCGTAGGAGAGAGAGAGAGAGAGAGAGAGAGAGAGAGAGAGAGAGAGAGAGAGAGAGAGAGAGGGGGGGGGGGGGCAGACACAGAGACAGACAGACATACAGAGATGCCAGAGTCCTTGCTGCCCAACAACGCATATTCACCCAAAGAGCTAATGGCGGGCACGAATGCGAGCTTAACAAGAGAAATTGATTTCCTCGCCGCTGCCCGCGCCGCGCGCGCCAAGAAGGGATTTTAGGAGGGAAAAATAGAATGAAAATAAAGAAAAAATAAAAGGGTCCAGCGAAACAGCGGCGGGATGCGTCAATACGGCGGGTTGTAGCTCTGGGTCCTCCACGGTGAGTTACGGCGGTCCTCGGCCGGCCACAGTGACAACAGTGGCCTCTCCAAACACAAGAGGAGCACGGTTTGAACTGTCATGCCGGGCCCGCCAATTTTATTCCTCCTTGTTTGCATTTCGGCTTAATAAGCTGTTGCGATTCAAGTGACTCTTGAGAGTGCGAGAGAGGACGGACCCGAGCCGAGCCAAGCGGGCCTGCTGGGCTTGAGGTCACTCGTTTTACTCCCACAGCCCCGCCCTGCCGGTAATGATGGAGAGAGAAGGAAGACGTGCGGAGAGGGGGGGGGGTAAAAAGAGAGAAAGAAAAGCTGAGAGAAGCTTCTCAATTTCTGAAACTCGGAATGGAAAACAAGAGATAGGAGGGGGGAGGGGGGCTAAGTTTAAGGAGTGCTGAGGGGGTATGACTTGACCCGGGGATTAGTGAGATGTTTGCAGTTCTTATTGCCTGGGCTGTTAGCTGTTTACCGCTGTCTGCAGAATCAACTCTGGCCACAGAGCGAGCAGAGACTCGAAACACAAACATTACCACGCCAGCACAATTGTGTGGTGCGCCACAGGCTTTGCTCCCTGTCATATAGAGCAGTTTTGTTGCGGCCAGCAGCGAGAGGCCTATTCAGGGGCTCAGCGCCAGAAGAGGGGACGGGGCCTCATCATAAATGACACGTGCTACGAACCGTGCTCCGGCGGCAGAATCATTGGGAATGAAAGCGTCATGGTCAGTGCTCAATTTTTGACGATGAGGAACTTGAATAGACTGTTTTCAAAACTTTACATTTGTGTTGAAAATCTGAGACCTGAGTTGGACTCAGCTTGACGCCACCAGGATTCCAAAACTGGGTTCACACGACCCTTTCGGATAAGAAAGGAAGAAGAAAGTGCCTGGTCCTAACGTGGCCCCCCTAATTCATACTATCTTCCTCAAGTTTTCATCATGTAACTAACTTCGGTCTCAAATTTTAAATGTCATGGCAGGTTTCCTAAAACAGTCTCTTCAAGTCCTCTGCAGCCCGTAATGGGCCGATCATGATGACTTTCCCATTCTTCTCAGTCAGTGACACAGTGAGGCAGGGGTAATAACTGGTTCCGCGGTGGGCGGAGGAAAAATGATCAATTATGTCGTTTCAAGGCCGCCTAGCAGCGGGCCACGTTATCTTTCCTGGATTTTCCAGGGAGAGGCGGCAAACAAAGACGTCTCGGCGTGGCGCGTGTTTCACGAGCGTGCTTTTGCATGGGCGCAATATTGCTCGCCTTTTCACGGCAGCGAGAGATTTACCTCTCACGCTTCTGAGAATAAGCACTCCAACAGCGTGCGCCTGAAAGCGGATCAGGCTGTGTATACCTGGGCGTATCCAGCCAGCTCATTGGCTCACTCTCTCCGCTGCTACCTCTACCGTTATTGGCCAAGGTTTTTGTAGGGTTGTTTTTTTCTTCTGAGATACTACGGCATTCATGAATGAGATGGATGGAGAATGGTCGAGAGTAACAAGGACGGAAGGAGCGGGTTGGATGGGATGGGGGAGTCGAGAGCGTGAAACTCAGGAGTGCAGCATGGAACAGCACCTCCCGGAACCAGCGCATTGTAGCCCGGCTGCACACTAGAAAATGAATGTTTGGTTCAAAGCGATTTTGATGCAAGTCTTGTATTGTACATATTCTTGTGGGATTTTCTTGATTTAAAAACAATCTGCATACTTCAACCGTCTGTATGCTTGACACTGGCATATGATGCTTGAGGCACGTATTGTATTCTTGGGGCAAGCGTGTGGTGTCACTCAATTTTAAGCATAATATGCTTAAATCAAGGATTTTATGCATGTGAAATTTTTGGTGTTTCTAACATAAAATATGCTTAATTTAGAGCATATTTTGCTTCAACCGTGCATTCCTTTTTGACAGTGTGGCTTACTGAAAGCTTCGTTTCAATCAAACAAGCCCGCGTTTTTCAAAAAGATTTTTCTCCAGCGCCAATGAGACGATGAAGATGGATAGGATACAATTACCGTCTCCGGCTAAGCGGACGGCGCCCGTGACCTTTATAAAGTCTCACCTGGGGACGAGGCAGTGCTGCGGGCTGGGACGAAAAAGTGGGAGCTCGGGGACCATAAATAAATGATTCAGCACGGCCTTGAGAGGACTGACTCTTTGTCACGGTGACTTACTTTTCTCACTACGTTTGGCGTCAACTTATTTTTTTTTTCTTTTCACCTTCTGTCTTTCGCTGTTTCCCGACCTGGTGGCAGCGCTTTTCTCTTAATTGCAGGATTCATTCTTTTTTCTTCTTTGGCTTTCACACTTTGCCGTTTTAAATTTCCTCAGAGAAACGTGGTCGAAAGCAACTTGAGCAGTTACGTTGCAGTCCGCAGTTTACAATCTTTTCCAAATGCTGTATATTATACCTTCTGATTATTGTGTATTTTTTAAATTGTTTTGTTATTGTTTTGGTGCCGTTTGGTTTTTGGCAGCGTAACCAGACGTGACCCGATCTCCCTAGCTACCGCTGTTGGGGGACTCACAGAGAATGTCTGTTGCGGTCAGAGCGGTCCAGACCCAACCCGCCTGGCATTTGAGGTAGCCCCTGGAACGTCACGTATCCCGAATGGGGGTTGGCTAGCCTGGGCCCGTCCGGACGGACGGTCGTTGGTTGGTTGGTTGGTGGGTTGGTACCCCTGTGGGACCAGCTGGGTCGCCTCACCTGTTACGGCCCGAGTCGGGATTGAGGGGGCAGGACGCCGAGAAGACGGCGGCGGTGGCGTCCGTGTCGAAGTGGAGTTTGGCGTTGCGCCGTTGGCGGCAGTGCGACCGGTAACCAGTGGCGTCCCCCAGCCAGCTGCGTGGGTACTGCCTCCTAGCGGCCATGCTTTACATAACGCTGGTCAGGCAATCGCATTAATTACATTGACCCGCCCCGCCCCGCCCCGCCCCGCCCGGCCCGCTCTGCCAACAGAAGTCAGTCGTCATTCAGCCTGCTCCGCTCTCGCAAATTATTTTACAGCAACGACCAAACTTTCTGTTGGGCACGAGACTTCTTGAATATCACATCGGGTAAATCCAACGCCACACCAAGGAGACTTGAAATAATTGATACAAAAGTTATGAGGAATTTTACCCCCTCTCTCCCTCTCTCTCTCTCTCTCTCGCGCTACCCCTCCATCGCACTCGCCCTCTCCCTTTGGGGCGGACGCGTGCAGTCCGTCCACTTGGCAACTCGATTCGGCTGGGTCCAGTCTCAAGTAAATCAATCAGGAAGTTTCGGCCGCTCGTTTCTCTTTTGATACGCCCATCCGGAAATGTGATATTCGGCCCGGCATTGCCAACTTTGGCGCTCGCTCGCCGCTGATTGGCTCATCATATTTTTTTAAAGATGTTTTGGCCCGCCTGCGCCGTACGCTAAACAAGTGCGGGAAAAGGGCGCGAAAAGTTTTTTTTGCGCTCTTTTTTCGCCCCTGACGATGGACAAAAAAAAATAAGTAAGATTATGAAAGGAAACAAGTAAAAAAAGTATGTGGAGCTAGTTTCCTTCTGAGTTATGAATATGTAAAGTCCCTTTCCTCCGCAGGCAGGCCGTGGCAGGCGTTGCGGGGAGTTGCCCCAAAGGACATCCTAGACACTCGATATTCTGTCTGTTTTAAGCACAGGCCTTTCTACACGGTGAACAAACGCCGGTAAAGATCGGAAATGTTTATTTTTGAGGGTACAGTCTTCATTACTTACCAGCTCTCTCAGTTCGGTGCCTCTCGGTGCCACACACACACACACACACACACACACACACACACACACTGCTATAGCCATCCCTCGCGATCTGATTGCCATTTGACAGTAATTCCAATACGCTGTGCTCATTACCCTTTGGGACCCCACTCGGCTTGCGGTAACCTTGCCTTCAGCCGGTTGATCTTCGACTCGGAACGGAGTATGTTGTCGCAGCAGTAGGCACTAGATTGCCCACATTACACACACAATTACACACAATCACACGCAAACACGCGCTTGCATACACATACACACGCACGCGCGCACATACACACACACACACCTTGCCTTCCATCCTCGGAAAACGCGCAGAACCGGCGCATGTCCGGGTGCGTTCCGAATCGACTATAACGAGGTGTGAGATATTCAGAAAAATGTGCAAATAGTTTGATGAGTACGTGAAAATTTCAAATTTCTCATCACTTTCAAAAAAATATGCCTGAATCACGCATAATATGCCTGTTTCATAGCAGATTTTATGCCTGAACCTCAAAATCTTCCCCGAGCATAATATGCTCGAAACGAGCATAATATACTCGAAACAAGAATTTCATAGTGGCTATGCAGCTATGCCTGAATCAAGGCATGCCACTAAATATGGATGCCCGATTCAGGCATCAGTCTACATGCCTAACTCAGGCATCAGATTGTGCCGAATCGTATGCCTGTATCGGGCATAGTGATGGTTGGCACAAGTAAGTATCCTGTTGTTGCTGAATTGGGGAAAGCTACCCAGGATTTCAGGGTAGGCATCAAATTTGCGCTGATTCAAGCATACTTTTTTGAGAGTGATGCATACAGACACCCAAAAGGGTACAAAAAAAAATAAAGAAAGAAAGAAACGAAGAATAATTTCCTCTCTTGCATCTCTGACGATATTCCAGCCGTAACCCGTCGCTCTTGCCCTCGCCTCTACCCCAAGTCTCTTTACGAATGAAGCCTTCCATTATTAATAAGCCGGTGTGCTTTCCTTTAAACAGCAGCAGCGGCGATAGCAGCGGCGGTAGCAGCGGCGGTAGCAGCGGTGGTAGCAGCGGGCGGCGGCCGGGATCACCCCGCCGGGCTGCGTCCGCGCCGCCTTCCGAACTCACGGCCTTCTCATCGGCCAGGCCACTTCCGAAACTGTTGCTACCCCGTCGGCCTTCGCGCACGGCCCGAGACCTGCTGCCAGTAATTGGGAGGAATCCTAGAGGCAGTGGTGGGCTGCAAGGACGAGGAGGAGCAGGCGGGGAATAAAAACACAAGAAAATCGCGATCATCTGCAAGGTGTGTCCCTTTGTACACCCCGAAAGTACTCCTCGCCTGCCATAAACAGTACGCCACCATTATTCTTCTCTCTCTCTCTCTCTCTCTCTCTCTCTCTCTCTCTCTCTCTCTCTCTCTCTCTCTCTCTCTCTCTCTCTCTCTCTCTCTCTCTCTGTTCTTTGTTCCTCCGCTTTGTGTTCCAAAGACAACGGCCGCTGATATCGCCCTATCTTTGCGAACAGCTTTTGTAAATTGAAGTAACAATGGCGCACGGAGGGGAAGGCGGAAAGATGCGCGCGGACGGACGGGAAAGCGCAACGCGCAGAAAATTAGGGGAGGCGGTGGTGGTCGAACCTGGTCTCCGTCAGAGGTTATGGTGTGCCGAACCGGGTTGCCGTCATAGGTTACATTTCCGAATACTCTGCTCAGTCATATTTTGATGCTTACGGGGATTCTTGGCAACTCTTTTTTTTGTATGAATTTTAGCCTTCCCGCATGGATATCCCCTATCTCGCTCTACACAATGGGATACTCGGATGGGGCATTCAAGTCTCGCAGTGAAGATACTTTGCTTAGCAGAAAAATGAGAATACCCTATAACTCTTTGCGAGTAGTTTGAACCTTGATAGAGCTAGGTTTCCAACAAGGCTCACAATCGAAAGCTGAAGAACAAAAACCCTTCCAGACCGGAAACTCTCGAGATCAGGTATGAGAAATATCGACGCACAAGAGCCTCGCCCAATACGGGAAATAACCTCCAAATCCACTCAAAACGCCATTCAAGTTTTTCATACCTGCCCTTGCGAGTTTCCGGTCTGGATGGGTTTTTGTTCTTCAACTTCCGTTTCCAAAGTATCATTGGAAACCTCTACTGAAGCATTCAGAATAGGCATTTTCAGCGAGGCTCAAGAGCGAAAGTAAACAAAAATACTTCCAGAGCGGAAACTTCCGTGGGCGGTATGAGAAATATAGATGCACAAGAGCCGCGCCAAATATTTCCGGTCTAGAAGTGTTTTTGTTGTTCAACTTGTTCAACCAAGTCTGATTGGAACCTCTATAGAGGGTGTGTCAGTGGTTAGAGGTCATTATCCGGTGTGTGAGCGCCGCTTTGTCCCCTCCAGTCCCCTCCGGTCCCCTCCGTGTGAGCAGCCGGCCTGCGGCGGCTACCCCCGGAGCCGCCGGAATTAAAATTGAGCATTTAGACCGGAGAGGAGACGAGCGGGTGCGGAGCGCGCGGGGCGAACTTTTAATCCGGGAGCGAGCCGTGTCGTCTGCTTCATGTGAGGAGGGACAAGGAAAGGAACACGTCTGCCTCACCACAGGCCCCGCAGGCTCCGCAGGGGACAACGCTAAGTCGAAGGGATTATGTCTGGGGACGCCGGACTCAGCACTCGCGGAGCAGCGGCGGGGGAAATCTGCGAAAAATCAGGCGCGCGGGATCAGCGGCGTGCAAAAAGAGCGCGCGGCCGCCTTTGTGTCGGGGTCTTGTCGCTCTTGTTCTTTTTCTCGCTGCCCGCGACTGCCGATAATGGGCAGAGATGAGCGGGCGCCGCGTGGCTTCCGGTCCGCCTCTTTGTGCGACAGCCAACAGCCTGCTCGAATATGTGGTCGGGAGTGTTTTGTGTGCGCCAAAGTCCATGCAAGGCAATAAGATATGGCCAGCTGTGGACAGGGTTCTGTTTTTGTATTCAATTTTTACTCGTTCTTTGCTTGCTACTACTGCTACGACGTTGAAGCAAAAAAAGAACGAGCATTGCCTGTCTTGTTTTTCTCGATTTTGACAGTGTCGCTTGACTTTGGGCCGCGGAGCGCGCGCGCGCGTGTGTGTGTGTGTGTGTGTGTGTGTTGTGGCGCGCTTGCGACCAGCGCTCACGCGAGGCAAGTCGGTCATCAAGATACAGGGTCCCATCTCGCATGAGAGAGACAGCGTCTCATCACTACGTGTGTGTGTGTGTGTGTGTGTGTGTGTGTGCGGTTTACAGAGCGCCCCGCACGTGTTTGCATCCTGTTCTTCCCCTTCCTCTTTTCATTTGTTTTCTTTTTCTTTTTTTTTTTTTTTTCTACCGTGGCTACCCGGTGGGCAGCGCGGTGGGTTCGCTCGGCTGCACTGCTGCACGCGGCGGCCTGACAGAGGCGGGCCCTGCAGGCCCTGCTGCATCAGCGGGACCCTAACCTACCACAACCGAACCTTACCTGCCCCGTGCAACACCCTCCCCCTAACCTGCCTCCACCCCTTTTCAACCCTCTTCACTGCGGGGCCGCACAAAGGGCTTATCTGCCTGCAGGACGAAACCGTCCCTTCAAAATGATGATAAAAAGAGGAAGGAAGAATAAGATTTTCACTGCGTGCCCCTCTGTCGGTGTGTGTGTGTGTTTTGTGTTGTGTGTTTGTGAGAGCTTTGGTTCGGCGTCCACAAAAAGAGGAGGGTCGCCGTGTGTCCGGCCGCGTATGCGGTACACGTTTTGTGGAATTATTCGGGAAGTGTATTTACATTTTAGAAGTTGGTACCAGAAAAAAAAACTTCCGAACATTAAAAGCAACTCTGCATCTATTTCTGAATGTATGCTAGCACAGCTGTAATAACTATCAAAAGTTCCCGGCAATACCTTTCATTTTTTTATTTTTTTTTATCTGTATGCGCTCATTTTTTGGGTCACATCAGACGGCCAAAGGATGGGGACAGGCGGCAACAACAGCAGGCGATTCCACGTTCGCAGCAGCGCAGTCGTTCGCGTCCGAAGTAGTCTGCATTTGCAGCGCCCCCCCCCCCCCCCACCTTTCCGCAGTTAAGCATTCTCCACTTGCTTTCGATTGTGACGACTCCCCCCCCCCCCTTTTCCGCCCTTGTCCTCGTGCACTCGATCGCTCTTTATTTTGTACGCTTTTCTCCTCTTATTTTTGTCCCTCATTCGCTTTTCCTGTTCCTGCACTTTTACTTTCTTTCTTCCTTTCTTTTTTTTCGAAGTTGGGGCCAGACAAGAAGCAATTAAATGAAAAGACGCGTGTTGCTGGAAAGCTCCCAGCCGAAGCCGCTATCAACGCGGCGTTTGGTTAGATGATCGGAAAAGTCAGGTGGCAAACCCGGCAACAAAAATTACATTTCTGTTAATTTTTTTTTCAGACGAAATTGAAAAAAAACAAACGAAGGAGCGACGGTTGTTTTTCGGTTTGACAATTTGTCCAATCACAATTGTTTCTTTTTCCAAAAAGCTGAATAAAAAAAGATTTTGACCCCATTTTAGCCGCCTTCGGCTCTGCGATTTAAAAAAAAAAGGCATTGCACGGTTTCAGTCAAATCTTGAATTTTCCTTCAAGTTGAAATCTCTCATCCATGTTGGGAACTTCCTGGCTCCTTGTTCTCTTTTTTTTTCACCCCACGATCGTGCGGCGTACTGTCCGCCATTTTATTAGCAGAGTGCGTTGGCCGTTGCTTTTGCTCCCGCCCTTGTACCTTGTCCGCGCCGCACGCAGCAGCGCAGGCGGCACGGCGCGGCACGGCACGGCGCGGCACGGCACGGCACGGCACGGCACGGCACGGCGCGGCACGGCACGGCGCGGCACGGCACGGCGGCACGGCACGGCACGGCACGGCACGGCACGGCACGGCACGGCACGGCACGGCGCGGCACGGCGCGCGCGCACGGCACGGCACGGCACGGCACGGCACGGCGCGGCACGGCGCGGCGCGGCACGGCGCGGCACGGCGCGGCACGGCACGGCGCGGCACGGCACGGCACCAGCAGGGCCAACACATTCATCTGCATTAGCTCCTTGTGACGACTGGCCACTACTCTACCCGCCGCCAGGGGGCGCTGGGGCAGAGCTCAGCGAGAGAGGGACACAGAAACAACATGCCACGCCTCCCGATTTCGCCCTACATTTCAATACATTACTCGTATTATTTTTAGCGCAAATATAACGGAATTTCTAGTCTCTGACATGGGGTCTGTGGTCGGCGTGGTCAGGCTGTCTCTCTCACTCTCCGCGCACAAGCGCAGACAGAAGCTGTGTAGCGTAGGAAATTCGGAACCCACATCAGCGTTGTGAGGTGGGCACTGGGCTCTGCAGAACCAGCTCTCTCTCTCTCTCTCTCTCTCTCTCTCTCTCTCTCTCTCTCTGTCTCTCTCTCTCTCTCTCTCTCTCTCTCTCTCTCTCTGTCTCTCTCCCTCTCTCTCTCTCTCTCTCTCTGTCTCTCTCTCTCTCTCTCTCTCTCTCTCTGTCTATCTTTCTCTCGCATTCACACACGCAAACGCATCAGGGGCCCCGCTCCGCACAACAACAATGGTTGTCAGCGCCAAGTGTACCCGTCGTGCATGGAGCCCTGCTGGCGTGCCGTGCCGGGCCTTTTGAGCTCGCGGCCACGTCCACCTGTCCACCGGCACAACAGTTGCGAGAGAGAGGGACAGGGCGATAGAGAGAGACACAGAATGAAAACGAGGAAGTTAGTGCGGCACAGGTCCCAACGTAGTGGTACGCCACTCCGAATACATGTCTTACGCATTTGGTATCGGGAAGGTCTATGAGTCCACTGTTTAGAATTCCGGCGCCAAGCTGAGTCTAACTACTATATGAGGTAACAAACCTTCGTCTGACAGGACTTTTTCGTTCTCGGTGAGGGAGAGAGGGTGGGAACAGGAGAAAGTTGGATAGAGAGATAGAGGAGGAGGGAGGGAGAGAGAGAGGGGGATAGAGAGACAGAGAGAGAGAGAGAGAGAGAGACAGAGAGAGAGAGAGAGAGAGAGGGAGAGAGAGAGAGAGAGAGAGAGAGAGAGAGAGAGAGAGAGAGAGAGAGAGACAGAGAGAGAGAGAGACAGAGATAGGGAGAGAGAGAGAGAGAGAGAGAGAGAGAGAGAGAGAGAGAGAGAGAGAGAGAGAGAGAGAGACAGAGATAGTGACAGAGAGAGAGAGGGACAGAGAGAGAGAGAGAGAGCAAAGGGAGAGCGAGAGAATAGGGAGGGAGAGAGAGAGAGAGAGAGAGAGAGAGAGAGAGAGAGAGAGAGAGAGAGAGAGAGAGAGAGAGAGAGCTGCTCGTGCGGTGACGATGTGTGGTGGCCCCGGCTTGAGATCCGCTCAGCCCCGGCGTGGCGGCTACGGCCCACCCGTAGGTCACTCATTACATATTGAAGCAAGGATGTGAGGGGAATCGGCGGCGAGAGCCCAGGCAGTTCGTAGCCGGGTTGTGGCCGGGCTGTGCCCTGTGCGTGCTCCCAGGGCACCGCTTCCTTCCCCCTAGGAATCACTTACACTGCTCTGGTTCCTCCCCTGGCAGAGCATCAACCTTGTGCCCCCGGGGAGGCCGAGTACCCAGGCTGCACCCTCAGAGCCCAGCAAGCCCAGCGCACGGCGCCCACGAGGTATCACGGGCCACCCTCATTCTTCTCTCTCACTCTCAACCATGGCCCATCTCACTCGCACGTAATGAAATGTTATGAGCTTGGGGGGGGAGCTGTGGTGAACGTAAGTGCTCCCGCCCATTCTCTCTCTCGCCCTCTCTCTCTCTCTCTCTCTCTCTCTCTCTCTCTCTCTCTCTCTCTCTCTCTCTCTCTCTCTCTCTCTCTCTCTCGCCCGCAC